>BQNB010041355.1:0-46819 GCA_026074375.1 Tanacetum coccineum
CTTCCTACGTGCTTATTGGCCTCTAAACTCCATCTTTAAACTCCATCTGTTTGTAGTTTTTTTGCTTATTCCATGTCCTTAAATAGTCTTAAAGATAAGCCCAAAAGTACCCCTTGTGGCTGTTTGCCTGTTGATTTTGACCTTTTGGCCATTTGCTTTATTTGGCTTTTTAGGCTTATTTCATGTGCTTATTCTTGTTCTACTTGCTTATTAGGATAGGTTTTAGTCCAATCTTAGCTTATTTAGTTTAGCCCCTAGCTTATTTACCCAAAATACCAAAACAGTCTTAAAAGCCATTAGACCTTTTAAGCTAAACTGTCTCCTTTTTAGTTGCTTATTTCAGGCTTATTTTTAAGTTTTGTAAAAACTCTTTTTTTTAGTTGTTTATTTCCAGCTTATGTATAAGTATTTTAAAAAAAATTTGAAAAAAAATGTTTGATAAAAAAGGAGAGGCACAGGGGTTGAACCTGTGACCTCCCCTTTGCATAGCCAGCGTCCTACAAACCCACAACATAACCAACTGTGCTACAATAGCTCATCCAACATTGGATGAAGCTATTATTTATTTAAGCCCACTTGTCTCTTTTACCTTCTAGCCACTTTAAGCTTAATAACAGCTTATTTATAAGCTAAATTTTCAGTTTTAAATTTTTCTTAGGATCTTTATAGTTTAATTCATGTTCCTTAAATCTTTTAGAATTTTTTATAATCGTTTAATATTTTTTAACATTTATTTTCTTTAAAACTGTTTTTTAATTATAATAAATTAAATAAAAATCAAAAAAATATTTTTCTTTTTTTGAAAATATTATTTTATCATATAGTATCTAGGAAAAATAGAAAAACTTTTGTAAGGTCATTTTTGCAAAATTTTAATTTTTAAAGAACGGGTTTTGGGCCCAGTTCTCGTTTTCGCGTTTTTGAACTTAATTTAACTCCGTTTTCGTTCTAGTTTTCTTTATTCTTACTTTTTAGTCAATTAATATTAGGAAAAGTAAAAAAAATCACTTTAGTATTAATTTTTCATATTTTAGGTTTTTAGTCGCGTTTGTTTTTAATTCCCGTTCTCGTTTTCACGTTTTAACATTAATTGCCTTTGTTTTTATGATCAATTAGACTTAGGTTTTCCTTTTAAGCCTTTATTTATGTTTCCCGTAGAATTTTAGGTCATTTCCTTGCCTTTATTGCTTTTCCGTAGAATTAGGTTTAAATTCCATGACTTTTTATGATTTTCCCGTAGTTTTAAGCATTCCTTAGTTTAAACTTTTATAATTTCCCATAGATTTAGAAAAACCCAATCAAATCTTTGTTATTCAAGCATCCAATTGTCAAACCAAATACGTAACCGTCAATTTCACGCCTCGTCGGGACATAACGACCCGGGTCCGGTTTCAAACTTTGTGGATAACGAAGCCAGAGACCGATACTTCCTGTAATACTATACTATATATTTGATATAATTAACCTTAAAAAGTTGATTATCAGTCGCTGTCAGACCAATGAACAAAGCTAGGAAAGTCACTTTTGCAAAGACTAATACAACATCAGAAAATAACACACAAAAACGAGTAGATCTACACAAGACTCGGACCACTAACAAACCTTTAGTGCCTTCTACAAGTGTAAAAAGTTCTACTAATGCTAGCGGATCAATCCCTAGATGTAATACAAAGAACACTAGGATCCTGCAAGCATCAAGTAGCCACCAGAAATATAAAAGAGTAGAAGCCCATACTAGGAATGTTAAGTCTAGTCTGGATAAAGGAAATAGTATGTCTAAATTTGTGTGCTCTAAATGCAAAAAATGCTTATTTGATGCAAATCATGATCTGTGTGTGGTGAATTATTTGTCTGATGTGAATGCACGTGCTAGAGCTAAATCTGTTAAGAGCATTAAAAAGAAAGAATGGAAAACTACTAGTAAAATGTTTAAAAATGTTGGATATAAATAGGTACCCACAGGAAGGACTATCACTCTAGTTGGAAATAAGTGTCCTTTAACTAGATTCACTTCCACTAAAATAGTGCCTCCTAAAAACCAGTTAAATCAATTGTAATGAAGAGCATAAAACCAAGTAGTGCATCTCAATGGAGACCTAGAGAAACAAAACATGTGTGTTCGAGTCGTGAACCTAGGATTGTAGAAGCTAGGACTACTAACCACTTGGAACCCAACAAAAATAGAGGATCCAATGTTTCTATTTCTCCATGCTCTTCTAGTGTCCAATGCATGTCATACAAATCGTACCTTGGTACTTGGATTTGGGCTGTTCTCAACATCTAATCAAAGACAGATATGACGTTTGAACACAGCAGTTCAAGACTCGGTCCTCATTGTTAAATGACGTTTAAACACAGCAGTTCAAGCCTCGGTCCTCATTATCAAATGACGTTTGAACACAGCAGTTCAAGCCTCGGTCCTCATTGTCAAATGACGTTTAAACATAATGGTTCAAGCCTCGTTCTTCAAAGCTTTATGACGTTTAAACACAACAGTTCAAGCCTCGGTCCTCATTGTCAAATGATGTCTGTTCACATCAGTTCAGGCCTCGCTCTTCAATGACATATGGTGTCTGCTGACAACACTTCAGGCCTCGCTCCTCATAGAAAAGAAATGTGTACGCTTCAGTGCGCTTTATCTTCAAAAGAAGAGAAATCTTCTTGGTTACGAGCAGTCTTATCAACAACTTCAATAAGTTCTCCTGCTCGTTCAGTCAACAAGTGGATCAACGTACATTAGCTTGTATTTTAATTCACTTGTTCATCAAAAATGGCAACAACATATGTAATTTTTGAGGGGGAGAAAAGTGAATAAAATAAGATCAATGCGGTTTAACTCCGATAAGATCTTTTGATTATAAGTGTGCTCTCGTCCTCAAATGGTTATATGACTTCTGAACAACACGGTTCAGGACTCAGACTTCATCAATTGACTCCTAGATACATCAGTTCAGGACTCGTGCAAAACCCATTTCTCCAACACCTTATACTCCACCATCTAAGAAAGACTATGAGATCCTGTTTTAACCATTGTTTGATGAGTACTTCAATCCTCTACCACGTGCTGTTTCTCCAGATTCAGTAGCTGTTGCTACTCCAAGAGCTGTTGATCCAGCCGGTTCACCTTCATCAACTACCATTGATCAAGATGTACCATCTGCTAGTACTTCACCAACAAATTAGGAAATTCAATCTTAAGTCATTCATCAAGGCGTTGAAGAACAAATTCATGGAAATCAAAATCCAAAATTTGATAATGCACCCCTTCTTCATAATCTTTCTTCAGACTCGAGTTCTGAAGAAACAACTTTACAAGGGGACATTTCATCAAATTTACATTATCTTAACCAATCATTTGATACTTTCACTAAGTTGACAAAGAATCACCCATTGGAGAATGTTATTGGCGATCCTTCTCGACCAGTTTCGACAAGAAGTCAACCACAAGAACATGCCATTTGGTGCTACTTTGACTCAAATGACAATCCGATTCCATTCGGTGGGAAACAGTCTGGTTGAGATATACTATCTCAAAGGAAGAATAATGGTGGTAATTCTTCATATATCCTTTGTAAATAATTAAATCTAAAAACACAAAAAGATTTTTCATTTTATAAAATTTTATAAAATCAAAATATAAAAATATAAAATCAAAAAAACAAAATACAAAATTATAAAATTTCAAAAAAATACAAAAATATGTTTTCATGACATGTCTTCTGTAATCGATAATATTTACGACTATAGAAATGCCATTTAACAATGACACGAAGTTATAAATAAAGTTCGAGCAGAAGTTGTAAAGTGTTTTCAAAACATGTCATATGGCTTACAATTATTTCAAATTGTAACCCACTTTTCATTTTAAAGGAAAGTATATCGACAAAAAGACAACTTTTCCTCACAACGAGAAATTAATTTTTCTCGGGTATGAATTACTTCATATTCATACAAAGGCTTTTGTATACTTTGCTACACAACCTGTTCTTGCTTAAAATAAGTGTACGTGTCAGTGCATATATTTGTCAAAATTAGAGAAATCTTATTTTTAGGAAGAATCAAAAACATAATCAGTGTTCTCAAGAATTTGAAAAAAAAGGTTTCAAAAGATAATTTCTATCACTCAAACAACGACTACAGCTCTTTAAATAGAAAACGGGTCATTGTTTGAGGGGGAGAAAAAGTGCTAATAAATAATCTTTTAAAACAATCTTTCAAATCAAGTCACGAAAATTATACGAGAAAAAGTTTTAACTTAACGGATAATAATTTGAGGGGGGAGCTAATTTATTTTGGCTCCAAGGGCTTAAGTTTTCATAAGTTAATAACTTTAGGTGTTTAAATATAATCTCAAGGATTGTGACTTAGGATTAAAACTACATGCGATCAAATTTTGCCAACACCATAAGTTCTAGCAGACTTAGGATTGTTTGGAAATAACTACGTAGTTTTAGGAATCCAGAAAAGGAAGATATGTTTCTATTTAGATTAATAGTTCCCCAACCGGTTAATCACTAAAGTTAATTTCAAAAGAAGTAGTAAAATTTGATAAAAGAGGTTCACATATGTATGATGATTCCTTTGGATAGTCAGTATTCTGCAGAAAGAAGTGTGTACATCCAAGACTTAGTTGTCTTTAGTGTTATCATTTTGGCTACTTAGAGGGAATAACTGTTGACATCCGAGACGTAGTTGTCTTTGATGTTACAATTCACATCATTCTATCCTGAAGAACGCTTTACTCAAGAAAGGATTGCGGGTTCGGGGGAAAGATAAGAAAGCTTCTAAGAGGAGAATGACGAGACTGAACACAGATTGCTGCTTCGGAAAGAGTGACAATGTCTATCGCTCTCGATTTTGTAAGTTTCAGGCCATGTCTCATAAATAATATTGTATACATGTTGTGCAACTTCATAAATGTATAGTGTTTGAGTACAATTTTTCAAGAATTTTTCAATAAATTTAAAATCTTTCAAAATTGTGTACTCAACACTATATCATTCCCTTAAAAATTAAGGGGAGCTAAAGAAATTATTTCAAGGAAATCATGCTATTAACATTTTTCTCCCCATTATTTTCCAATTTTCAAATAGCCATTTTACTCCATTGATATCAAAAACATCATATGGTATGCTATTTTTGAGGGGGAGAAAATTAGACTAAAATGTAAAGTGATCAGTAAAGACTCAAGTGCGGACTCTTCTCTTACCATGCTAAACAATTTCGGTTATCGATGCATGTGTTGAGGGGGGCATTTTTGAAAAGTAAAAACTATTGAGGTACAAATGTTTTGATATATATATATATATATATATCACAAGTACCTTGATTGAGTTTTTCTAAAATGGTTTTAAGGCGACGAGAACAATACCTAAAGAACGACCATGTACTTACTTTTATTAGAGATATAAGGTGGTTAAGCATAAGTATTTGTTCCTATGATCCAGCCAGAACCGGATGGATCTACCTAGGGACATTTCATTAGATAGAATAGAAGTCTTTAGGTAGTATATTAACCCTATCCACACATGGAGAGGGTGTTGGTTGAATTCATTTTACACATACATGTGTGTATTTTCTATGTGTTTTTCCCTTCTAGGGGTGTTATTGGGTCGGGTTGTCGGGTTGATGGTGTCGGGTTGATTCAGGTTTTGGTGTCCCAAATATTGACCCTAACCCGACCCTATAAAATATCGAGTTATCAGGTTTCAGGTCAAAACGGGTCGGGTTGAATCGGGTTGGGTTATCGGTTGTTATCGGGTCGTGGCAAATTGACAACTAATATTGTTAGATGCTATTATTTACATATCATTTGTAAAAAGTCAAATCTTGACAAATATGATTATGTGAATTATAGATATATACTGATATTGTCAGTGACATATAAATAAATGGTATAATTAAACGAAATTCAAATGTACATATGAATATATGATCTTGCGGTGCTATCATTTTTTGCTTCTTGTTTATTGAACGAAATGCTTCTTGTTTGGACAAAAGAAGCACTGTTGTATCTTAATAAAGAAAAGTACTGTGTATGTTAATCAAGAAAGTATTTAGCAGTAAATTACTTGAAACAAGATTTGTAAATGAATTTTTTCAAAAATTAAAGATTTATTAATATGTCATTATATCTTATCGGGTTGACCCAATAACCCGATAAGAAAGTATATAGAACCCTAACCCGACCCTATTAGGTTATCGGGTCTATCGGGTTGACCCGATAAACCCGATAAGATAAGTTGGACCCGAATCAACCCGACCCAATAAAGCCTTATCGGGTTCGGGTCAGGTCGGGTCAACCCATTTGACACTCCTACCCCCTTCCATCTTTCTCTAGCTTTCTCTCTCTAGCTTTCTTTCTCTAGTTCTATATTTGTGTGAAATATATATTCTATAATTGTTATCATCACCATGGTTTGATCTTGGGGCAATAAGATCATTAGTGTTTTGTTGTGGTATTTTTGAGCTTATTAGTTTGGCTTATTTTGGGCCTACTCTACATACGGATTATTTTTTTTTCTATTCGTTTCTTTTAGATTAAAACCTCTTACATCTTCTCTTTAATATCATAACTTGCTATACGACAAAACCAATTTGTTGATTATGTAGCGTGTCTCGGTTTTTGTTTTCAAAGTTTGTTTTTATATAGCTTATAGGCTCACGTTTGTTTTTATATAGCTTATAGGCTCACGTCTTCTTTCTTCTTCTTCTAATAAGTTTCAATTTTTCTATCAAAACCATAACTAGCAGCATAATTGTCCATTTTGTGGCTTATTTTAGGTTGTCACAGTTTTTTAAGCTTATTACAGCTTATTTGTTTCATGGATATATTTTCTAGTTATACAGGTTTTTAGCTTATTTCTTTATAAACTCTTGTACTTTCTTATTTATAAACCTTAGTAGCTTAATATTATTGATAGCTAGTGGCCTCTTTTTGGGTAATACAACTTATTATAGCTTATTATCTAAGCAAAAAGTCGCGGCTCATTCTAGAGCTTATTAGGTTTATTTTTACTTATGTTCAAATCGAAAAAGCTTTAAACTTTCTTTACAGCTTTAAACCTCTTGTTGCATAATATAGTTGAAGTGTTTGTAGCTTATTATCTATCAAAACTACTTATTCACGAGCTTATTTAAGCTTCTTGTTGGCTTATTAACACACGGTTTAAGCACAAACAAAGGGACACAGATCCAATGTTTTAGCTTAAAAGGTCTCAAGTGTCACAACCCGAAATTTTCAGAATTATAAATTACTATTTTTACCCTTTGACTTTTAACTCTTGACCTTTTGTGGTCACAAGAAACGATTACCGCGCAACCGGTAGATTTTTGAAACGTATTTAAATAATAAATAATAAATATTATTATAATCCCTTATTTACAAATTTATTTTTGAAACTTATTTGACTTGAAAACGAGAAGATATACGTTATTCGTAAATTGACTTATCAAAAACGACCCGCTAAATTAAGTTTTCACGACTCGGACTCTAAAGCAATATGATGTAAAACGACATTCTAGACAACTTTTTAGTTTTGCCCGAGACACGAAACCAAGCAGAAAGTGACTGAAACATCCTTGCAAAATTTTGAAAACAACGCGTACGACAAAGAAAAATAATTAAATTTATATTTAATTATCATTTTTTATTAAATAGAAATATTTAATAAATCATTTAATATTTTATTCAAAAACGTTTATTTAAAAACGCGAATATTCAAAATTTAGTTTTAACTTTACGGACAAAGGTTAACCGTGAAACCCAAATGAATATTAAACATTTTAAATAGATTTTATAAAAACATTTATAAAATATAGTCAAGTAAATACTCATTTTTATAGGAAAAATAATTTGGAAATCAATGACGTAAGTTTCGTAATTAAATTCAATCGTTAACTAGTCCAAACGAGTCCCGAACCATTATTTAACAAAAGTTACGTTTTCAGCCCTCTAGTAATATTTATAATTTCAACCATAAACTATCTTACACTTTACATATTTTTTTTAAACTTTCTAATATATATACAAAAATACTAAATTTTTTCTCATTCTATCATAAACCTAAACACACAAAACCCTAAACACTCTCTCTTTAATTTTCCGGCGCCGTCCCCGGTGCTCCGGCTAAAATCCGGGGAACCCACCGCCGCTGCCACCACCAATACACGCCATCCCACGCCACTCACTACCACCGGATCCATCATCCGAACAAACACCATCACCAACATCACCCGCCGCCATCTCCCACCTCCATCATCGCCACCTCCGTGACCACCTCCACCACCTCTACGCCACGACCCACCATAGATCTACACCAACATCCTTACTACACCACCTCTGCCGCCGCATCTACCATCGCCACGCACCACATCACCCCACCATGACCCCTCATCGCAGCCACCAATACCACCTCATCATCCTCACCACCTTCGTCCCTCTTCATCTCCGAACCATCACACCACCGTCACCATCGTCACTGCCACCACGTGGCTGTCACAGCCGCAGTACCACCACCACTCCACCTCTTTTATCTTTCTTTTTGTTTGGTTTTGTAAACGTGTATAAGGGGGTGTTTGTTTGCAGCCGAAAACACCACAAAAGTGATGTTTGGTTGGGTCGATATCACCACAGCCGCACCTCAAGGTGTCGTGCTTGTGGCTAACTTGTCTAGTTTTCTCGATCTTGGTTACCCGACTGAAAAACACGCCCAAATAGGGGTGTTTGTTTTTGCGTTCTGCTGCCAAACCGGGGTGTTTGGTTTGCTTGTTATTTTCTACTTATAAGGATGTTTGGTTGGCTGTGTAACAGCCCAAAAGGGGGTGTTTGTTTGTTGTGTTTTCGGCCCAACAGGGGCGTTTGGATGGCTATTTTACAGCCATTTAGGGTGCATTTGGTTCTGTGGGTTGTGGCCCCGAATGGGTGCGTTTGGGTTGTTGTTTAACAGCTTTTAGGGGCGTTTGGATTTGTGATAAACTGCCCCTAAAGGGGTGTTTGGTTTAACAGTTTGGGTGTGTTTGGTTTTACTTAATTGTGTTATTTGTATTGTCTAGTTTAGATATATTGAAACATGGGAAATTTGCAACACGGATTGATGAAAATGGGAAACGTTGTTTAAACGACAAGGTCATGTCAAAATTTCTAAAAATTGTTATACTTAGTAAATTTTCATTAAAGTTATATTATTTTAGAAACCCGATAAATGGATAAAGTTATATAGTTTTTTTTTTGATTTTAAAAATGTAATTATACATTAACGCGACAACAAACGAAAATCATCTCTTACGAACGATACAACTAGTTTAACACGTAATGAAATACCAAATTATAAAATAGTATTTTATAATTCTCGATTAGTAAATAAAATAATAACTTTTGCACAAACTTTAAAAACGTCAATTATCTAATCCGCAACTTCAAAACGCGTGTTTACTTTTCTGTAAGAACCATTTATCAATTTAATTAGTGACTTTTGAAAACGTGTCGAATTATATTATTACCATTATTTTTAAATCACGTTTCTTATATAATACTTGTAAAGTATTATATACTACGACTTTTCCTTTTGAATGTTTGTCTTTATTATATACTTCACCATAGAAATTATATAATTGTTCATTTTTCATAAGTAATATATATACGGAATATATTACATACTTTGCGTGTGTTTTTTGATTTATTTTATTTAACCAACCACCAAACTCGTCCAACTTGTAATCCAAAATCCCTTATCAACGTGTCGCGTTGATCCATCGGAAAACCAAATTTATCATCCTAAACTAGTGGGATTTAGCCGTTAAGTTAAGCTGCAACTTCTTGGTCAAGCCGTTCCGTTCTCCGTTTGTGCTGTGCTTATTATTTGCATTTCTGCTAGTTGCTCTGCAACATCAAGGTGAGTTCATAGTCTCGCATTTCAATCTTTTCAATGTTTTATAAACCCGCGAGGGGAATACATGCTCGTTTACAAACTTGTATATTTTACTACAGTACAATTACCTTTCAATACTTTGTGAGTTCATAGCCCCACATTTTACTCGTTTTGAATAAATGTTTTATTATCTTTTGGGGTGAGAAACATGCTCGTTTACAAACTATAAAATGTGTTATTATCTTCATTGGATCACAAGTGTTTTTCAGTTACCATCTCCTATTTACGTGTTGCCTAAGTTATCTTAACAACGCACTACATACTCCCCGAAATTATCATGAACCTAGTAAATTTAACAGACCGAGGACCGGTTGAGGGAGCCGATTGAAGAAAATAGATCTATTGGGTACTTAATTATCCCTATCCAATTGGTTCCACATAACGAAGACAAACGTATAATAAGTCATGTCGATTGTGCAATATGGTGGTCTTTGGTTTGGGACACAAACCGTGTTGACGGGCAGGAATACTAGCGACAAAGGATGTAACATGCCCTGTTGATTATTAGCTTCAGTGTCATGAGCTTACGCAACAGCAAAACACTTTTCATGCGAAATTATATTCGTTATAAAGTCGCAATGTACTTTGTATGCGAAGTTTATATCTCCTAAAACTGTCATGTGCACTGTAAACTTTGTAGTCCAACACTACTTTTGGTTGGAACGTTTCGGATTATTAAATGTTTTTTGTAATACCATTGATGAAGCTGTATTCCACTAAACCGATTTGGTCCTCAATAAAATGTTTTACTAAACTATGATTCACATCGAACTTATGTTGACCGATTACATGTTTTTTTTTTTTTTCTCAGTGCATGTCTTTGGACTTCTGATGTGCTATACTGGATCTACTTGCTATATGATACTCTTCCAGACTTTATGTAACCATTCATACTCGTTGTCTTTTAAAACCAAATTATGCTTCTGCTTATATTGTTATTTATTCCGCTTCGCAAATGTTAATTTCCTTTAAGTGTTTGTAAAAACTTATTTGTTTTAAACAATGCTCCTAGTTATGATTACAAAACGTCCATTATGGTTGTTACTCTAATTGTGCCTTGTGTTCGGAATATGGATGACGTCATGCCCTCGGACACGTATTCGTCCAGACCCCCTCTGGGGGTGTGACATATTGTATCGAGCCAGAGGATATAGAGAATCAGATATCTAGGTCTGGACTATAACCAGTATGTGATCCTTACGTGCTTTTATATGTGCCTTATACATGATTTTGCTATGGCGGATATGTGAGTATCATCTTGCTTTGAGCTTGCGTTTGTCTTTGCGATTATCTTTTCTCTGCAAGTATCTTTTCTCTGCGGTTATCTTTCCTCCATGGTTATCTTTTCTTTGCGGGTATCTTTTCTTCGCGGTTTACGTTTGCCTTACGTATATTCCTCTATTTACTTATATGGAAGTTGTTTATATAGATATTAAACTTTTCTAAGACATTGTGGATGACACAATGGTCTCTAAAATTTGTCTAAGACATTGTGAGCGATGCAATGGTCTCGAACTTATTTTTCATAACCTTATACAATATCGTTTTACATGAACCCGTTACGGTTTTGTTTACATAGAATTATGTATGAATCTGAGTTTCACAAGTCTTGTATGGGCGGGATTTGTAACTGGAGGTTTAATATGATAATTGCTATGTAAACTTGTTCATAAAGATCCTTATCTTATTTATTTTAACCGTGTACTCAACTATTTTGAACTCTATGTCGATCTCCCCTGATTGTTTTACTCCCCGTCTCCGAAGACGAGTTTTAAACGCTCGTCCCATACTCATTGGAGCACCTGCATCGTCATGTCATCCACCACCTTGAAGAATTTTGCGGGTACGCGTATTGCATCGGAAATTATTAAGTAGGATGCTTTATAATCTCTTTATTTGAAAGGATTGGGACGCCTCTTCGTTTAAATAAATAAATTGTAAATCACCGAACCATAAGTTTATCAATTCATTATTTACATAAATTGGGACGCTTCTTTATGCAAATAATAAATTATAAATGAGTGGGCTTAATGGTATCCAATATGACACAAGTACGAACCTGAACCCGATAATCTCCGAAATTAGTTAAAAAAAAAAGATCTAGAAACACAATCGTGTCTCATCACTCAGCAGAATCTTAAAGCCTTGCTTGAACCACCTTATCTCATTCTTAAGTTACTGTTGCCGTTACAAAACCTTGCGATCATGATACGTTTGTGGAGCTAACCGACTTGTGCACTCTTGAGCTAATGAATTTAATTCATCCTAGAACTAACGACTGCGTGCAATATTCCATCGTCTATCGCTTGAGCTCTCTCGCGAGCTCCTCCCAATTGTTGACCTTTATTCTGAGAATATTGGTTCTCGAAATGTCCTCACTCTCCGCATTCCGTCACCATTTGTTATAGTTATTGTTGCTATGTATTCTTATACTTTTGATTCGCGACTCCATATGTTTGTGCTATGATTTTTAAATTATTAAAATAAATAATTATTTTAATAAATATTTTTAATGGTTTCGGATATATATTTGTTCTTGTCAAGAGTATGCGAGATTTGTGAGTTGCAACAAAAATGAAAATTAGGTTATGAATTATAGTGGTTTTGGTCGAATAGTTTAGGCGTAAAATAATTTTAGATAGTTTGAAAAAAAAAATAATGTGTGTGTTATGGTCAAGTTTAGGGTCAAGTCCATGGGTGAATTATAAAAATATAGTTGTTGGTCCGAGTTTTTAAATGAGGGTAAACGGACGTTTAACAATATTTTGAAAGGTTTATTAAAGTGTCGAAAGTTTTTGAAATTATTCGTGGAACTTCTTAATATCAAAACGAAGGTTTAGGAATTTTTCTAAAATTGATAAGTCGTTGCCGTTGGTCATTTCTAAATATAGCAACATTTTATATATATATTTAGCAAGCTAAGTGTTTTGGTTAGACGATAGGGTTTCAATAGTTCGTTTTTGGAAATATAGAAACGATTAAATTAGGGGATGCTATTAACGTCCAGAAATTAAAACTTTCTATAAATAGTAACTTTTCGTAAGAACGTCGTAACATCTTTACAAATTTAATAAGTCGTAAAAAAAAAAAACTCATTTTGTTGACTAAACTAAAGCACAAGCATATATGGTTGTCTACTTCGTTATTAAACGTTGTGTGCAACGTTCCGTAATTATTATTGTCTCTCGTTCTAACGATGCACTATTTTATTAAGTATTTGGCGGTTAGAACCTTCGGTTATAAACCTTTCATCACACCGTCGCTTATGGTGTGTTGAGCCATGACACATCCTCATACATCCTAAGTAAGTTGAGTACTTACATACATTAGCCTCGTTCGATATTAACGCCGAACCGTAACAACATCAAAGCCAAATCTAGCCATTAAAGCGCGTAAAAGCCTTTTACAAACAAACTCACGTAACCAGACTCTACACTTCTCCTTATAATGATTTCACTACTAAAAGGACTTTTCTTTAAACGCGTTTAAATCAATCATAAAATTTGTAATGATATTTTTTCTAAAAAACCATTTTGAGATTCATATATCCTGTCCAAACCCAACCAAATTTATGTTATTAAGACGTGTCGAAAAATACAAATTTTTACTAAATATAGTTATAAACGTCATATCTATAAATGGTTTAATTAAACATCTAAATAATTTCCTTGTCACACTAACGTTAACAAAAAAAATTGAATCCCCGGAAACGAATTCCTTTAAGGGGTTAGTAATGTCCACAAACCCGAAATTTTCAAATTATAAATTACTATATTTTACCACTTTAGACTTTTACTCTTGCCTTTTTGTGGTCACATAGAAACGATTACCTGCGCACTGTTTTTTTACGGTAGAATTTTAGAAACGATATTTAAAATATAAATAATAAATATTAATATATTCCCTTATTTTACAAATTTATTTTTGAGAAACTTTATTTAGACTTGAAAACGAGAAGATATACGTTTATTCGTAATTGACTTATCAAAAACTACCCGCTAAACTTAAGTTTCACGACCTCCGACACAAAAGCAATATGATGTAAAACGACATTCTAAACAACTTTTTAGTTTTGCCCGAGACACGAAACCAAGCAGAAAGTGACTGAAACATCCTTGCAAAATTTTGAAAACAACGCGTACCGACAAAGAAAATAATTAAATTTATATTATAATTATCACTTTTTATTAAATAGAAAATATTAAATAAATCCTTAATATTTAATTCAAAAACGTATAATTTAAAAACGCAGAATATTCAAATTTAGTTTTAAACTTTACGGACAAAGGTAACCGTGAAACCCAAATGAATATTAAACATTTAAAAAATTTTATAAAACAGTTTTATAAAATATAGTCAAGTAAATACTCATTTTTATAGGAAAAATAATTTGGAAATCAATGACGTAAGTTTCGTAATTAAATTCAATCGTTAACTAGTCCAAATGAGTCCCGAACCATTATTTAACAAAAGTTACGTTTTCAGCCCTCTAGTAATATTTATAATTTCAACCATAAACTATCTTACACTTTACATATTTTTATTAAACTTTCTAATATATATACAAAAATACTAAATTTTTTCTCATTCTATCATAAACCTAAACACACAAAACCCTAAACACTCTCCCCTTTATTTTTCGGCGCCGTCACCGGTGCTCCGGACAAAATCCGGCGAACCCACCGCCGCTGCCACCACCAATCCACGCCATCCCACACCACTCACTACCACCGGATCCATCATCCGAACAACCACTATCACCAACATCACCCGCCGCCATCTCCCACCTCCATCATCGCCACCTCCGCCACCTCTACGCCACAACCCACCATAGATCTACACCAACATCCTCACTACACCACCTCTGCCGTCGCATCTACCATCGCCACGCACCACATCACCCCACCATGACCCCTCATCGCAGCCACCAATACCACCTCATCACCCTCACCACCTTCGTCCCTCTTCATCTCCGAACCATCACACCACCGTCACCATCGTCACTGCCACCACGCGGCTGTCACAGCCGCCATACCACCACCATTCCACCTCTTTTATCTTTCTTTTTGTTTGGTTTTGTAAACGTGTATAAGGGGGTGTTTGTTTGCAGCCGAAAACACCACAAAAGTGATGTTTGGTTGGGTCGATATCACCACAGCCGCACCTCAAGGTGTCGTGCTTGTGGCTAACTTGTCTAGTTTTCTCGATCTTGGTTACCCGACTGAAAAACACGCCCAAATAGGGGTGTTTGTTTTTGCGTTCTGCTGCCAAACCGGGGTGTTTGGTTTGCTTGTTATTTTCTACTTATAAGGATGTTTGGTTGGCTGTGTAACAGCCCAAAAGGGGGTGTTTGTTTGTTGTGTTTTCGGCCCAACAGGGGCGTTTGGATGGCTGTTTTACAGCCATTTAGGGTGCGTTTGGTTCTGTGGGTTGTGGCCCCGAATGGGTGCGTTTGGGTCGTTGTTTAACAACTTTTAGGGGCATTTGGATTTGTGATAAACTGCCCCTAAAGGGGTGTTTGGTTTAACAGTTTGGGTGTGTTTGGTTTTACTTAATTGTGTTATTTGTATTGTCTAGTTTAGATATATTGAAACATGGGAAATTTGCAACACGGATTGATGAAAATGGGAAACGTTGTTTAAACGGCAAGGTCATGCCGAAATTTCTAAAAATTGTTATACTTAGTAAATTTTCATTAAAGTTTATATTATTTTAGAAACCCGATAAATGGACAAAGTTATATAGTTTTTAAGATTTTTAAAAATGTAATTATACACTAACGCGACAACAAACGAAAACTATACTCTTACGAACGATACAACTAGTTTACTTAAAACGCGTAACGAAATACTAAATTATAAAATATTATTTTATAATTCCCAACTATAACCTTTGTAAAGTCTTTAAAAACGTCATTTATCAAATTCGTAACTTTAAAACGTGTATTTACTTTTACACAAAAACTTTTTATTAATTTAATTGGTGACTTTTGAAAAAGTGTCGAATTATATTATTACCATTATTTTAATCACGTTTCTTATATAATACTTGTAAAGTATTATATATTGCGACTTATTCTTTTGGTTGTTTGTCTTTATTATGTAATTCGCCATATGAATTATATAATTGTTCATTTTTCATATGTAATATATATGGGGAATATATTACGTACTTTGCGTGTGTTTTTCGATTTATTTTATTTAACCAACCACCAAACTCATCCAACTCGAAATCCAAATCCCTTATCAACGTGTCGCGTTGATCCATCGGAAAACCAAATTCATCATCCTAAACTAGTGGGATTTAGCCGTTAAGTTAAGCTGCATCTTCTTGGTCGAGCCATTCTGTTCTCCGTTTGTGCTGTGCTTATTATTTGCATTTCTGCTAGTTGCTCTGCAACATCAAGGTGAGTTCATAGCCCCACGTTTTACTTGTTTTATATTTACCTTATTACTTTTGGGGTGAGAAACATGCTTGTTTACAAACTCGATTACTTCACTGAATTTCAAACTCGTATACGTTGATTACAAACTTGTTACATGATTGATATCACACTCGTTTTTACTTATGGATATAAGTACTTTAAGCTTTTACAAAAACGTTGGTTGTTTTTACTGGACACAAGTACTTGCGTGAGATATCCCTGTTTACGTGTTGCCTAAGTTAAGCGTTTAGACCACTACTGCCCGAACTATCATGAACTGTCAATCTCTTGACTGGAGGACCGGTCGAGGGAGCGCGAGTGAATAAATAGATCTATTGGGACTAATTATCCCTATCCGGGTGAGTAGCGCTCACTACCCACGGGGCGCCCGATAAACGGATATATGTCATGTCGAACTGGTTAGGTTGTCTTTGGTCGGACACCTGGAAGGGCAAACAAATACTTATAGCAATGTACATGCTATCTTTCGCTGCTATATCTTTATTTTTTCGGCTTTCGACATAAGTTTAATTTCCATTAAGTGTTGTAAAAACTTATTTGTTTTTAAAAACAAGCAACGAGTTATGATTTTCCAAAACGTCCATGTATGTGGTCGTTCTCTTGTGCCTTTGTGTTCGTGCAACTGCAGACGTCACTTGCCCTGCTGGTACACGTAATACCGTCCAGGCCCTTCTGGGGAGTGACATTCACGGACAATATTTTATGGTTAGTGACGAGTGTACAAAACAGAGTATATGATATCTTTCATAAGTGACAAATTATACATTCAAACCTTGTGTTCGGATTATGATGACGTCATGCCCTCGGACACGTATTCCGTCCAGGCCCCGTCTGGGGGTGTGACATCAAGGACAATTTGTTGGTTTGTGTTGTGGTTCAAATCTGTGTTTTGTTTTCTTCTTGGGCGAATTATACATGATTTTTGGATTAGGTGAATTATACCGTGTAGCTTAGGCGAATTATACCGTGTACCTTGGGCGAATTATACCTCGTGTAGCTTAGGCGAATTATACCGTGTAGCTTAGGCTAATTATACCGTGTACCTTAGGTGATTTATACCCTCAGCAAAGGCGATTTATACCAGTTGAGAACTAGTCAAATTATACAAGGTTGAACGACACTGTTTCAACTTGTTTCGGGTTTTTAGGTTTCGAGTTTCGGTTGTTCGCGGGTCTTCTAACGACTATCATTACGATCGCGGTTCTTCAACGATCATCGTAGTGGATTTGTTTTTGGCCGATGATAAACACACGAGTCTGCAAGAAGCTAAATACGATCGTTACTATTTTTCATAAAATTCAAACGAAGAAGAAAGATTAATAGAAGGGAAACATATTTTTATTAAACTACAATTCAAAGTTGACAAATTCAGTCCCTGGACTTAAGGACCGATTCACCATTCGTCCTTTGTTTCTTTGTTAACCCTCAAAGATTAAACTGTATTGCACAATTAGTCCTCAGATCTTATTTTTCAGTTGTTAGTCCTCCAAAGCAAACTGTTATTACACCGTAAGTCCCCACAACTTTAATTAACAACCGTTAAGCACTTTACTTGGATTTCAATTGCATCGTTAGTCCCTATTTGTGTTTTAATCGGCCGTTAGTCATTTTAAGTTGAGTGTGTGGTAACCGTTAATCCTTTTCGCTCATCAATCGTTAACAAAAGTTCAAGTGCTTCAATTACAACAACGATTTCATCAACAACAATCCACAACAACATCACTTAATCTACTTAAGATCCTTAATTTCGTTTCATACGTCGAACTTCAATGGAATCTTTGAATTTTAATTCACAAGAGAGAGAAATGCAACAAATGCAAGATAAAGCAAAAGAAAGTTGCATGGTATCTTTTCGCCTACTTCATTCATATCTCAAGGTTCTTTCAAACAACGACTTAAAGGAACTGGAACCGAGGGAGGATTTGAACGGGCATTTGCGTCACTCTTTGATCAAGATGTTCAGACTTTTACAGGCACAATGTTACTAAACTTGGATCAACTAGAAAAGCAACTTGACAAAGAAGAATTTCAAGAAATTGGATCCTTTGATGCTTTTAGAGTACTCATGACACAATTTCAGACGTTTATCAATTCACCATTCTTGTTCGATAATGATGATGGTCTAATGATACGCAAGTACTTTATAGCACACACTCGAACCGATGTTTAACAATTTCATGTTTTACTGGTCTAACACATGGAATCTGCAAAGAAGTCAATTGATGAAAGAGCACAACATAAACGAGAGTATGACAGCTAGATGAAGAAAGACAGATGCAGTCAAAAGAGGGAAAGGTTGATTCGAGTAAAGCATTGAATGCTGGGTAGGTTATTATAGAAAGCAGTAGGACATAGTCAGACAAGTAGGATACAAGCAATAGATCATGAAATAAAACATATGCTCTTGATGCAGATATCAAACTCGTATATAACGAAGAACTAAGAGCTGAGGTACAATTGACTGTTGAACATAATGTACTTGCTAATGAACAACAACACACTATGCAATCTGAACCCATTTATGACACATATATGTTGGAAAAGGTTGATAGCAATACCACTCTTGATTCAACAAATATGAGTAATAGGGGAGAAGAGATTGACCAAAATGCTAAAAAATGTCAAGTTACAAGTCCTTTACTTGATCCATTAACTCAACCTAACACTAGTGAACAATCATACCAATCTCTCGAGTCTAAAAATATTTCTCTCAAAAAGACCATTGCCCAATTTCAAAAAGATTTTTCAAGAATGGAAGCACATTGTGTTAATCTAGAAATTAAATATCAAAAATCAAGCTTTAAAATTCAGGCAACATGGTTAAATTTTGAATGAAACAAGTAATAAAGCCAAGATTAAAAAGGAAATTAAGGTACTTGAAAAAATCAATATCGAATTGGAACATAGTGTAGCTAAATTACTTGCAGAGAATGAGAAATTGCATAAGGAAAATGAGCATTTGAAACAGACTTAAAGATCTTTACGATTCTATCAAAAAGACACGAGTTCAGACAAAAGACCATAATGACTCACTGATTGCTCAAATAAATACTAAGACGGTTGAAAATGCTGATTTAAAGGCTCAGATTCAGGAAAAGGTTTTTGCGAATGTAGCATTAAAAAACGAATTAAGAAAGTTAAAAGAAAATAACGTGGATACTAAATTTGCAAAATCTTAGGGAAACCGGTTTTACAACCACCCAAAAACAATCAGTTGTTAGAAAACTGAATACGTTTAAATCTGAATGACCTAACTTTTTAAAACCACGGTTTGTCTCACAAGTTGATGTGAATAACGTTTTGTCAAAACCAGCCACTCCTCATTATTTGCCTAAAGTTCGAGAATATGTGCTTGCAAAACCTCATCACGTGATTGCACATGGCTCATCTAGGAATAGTCATGAAGAATCGTATGGTTCAAATGATATGGCTCCTAATCACTATCTAGAGGAAGAAAGGAAAAAGACACAAGAAAGAAATAGGAATTTAAAATCTAGTGTGATGCATACTACTAGTCTACAAAACACTACTAATGGTAGCAAACAAAAATCTAGGAGCAACAGTCAAACATCTAGGAGTTTGCCTGTATCTAAGAGTAGTGGTGTAACGTCAAATAGTATACCACTAGTAGATCACTCTAGGAATTCTAGTTCCTTTTCAGACTCCAAATACTTTGTTTTCTCGACTTGTCTAGAAACAACATCAAACCCGTAGAAAAGAAAAGTAATGTAAACAAACCTGAAAGATGGATCTCTAAAGGATACATGCTTTCTCCAAATAAGTCTTCCGTTGTGTATGAGAAAACAAACACTCATAGATCTTGTCTTAGTTAGAAACCGACGGGTAGAATTTTCAAGACTGTTGGTCTTAGGTGTGTTCCAACTAGAAAGATATTCACCTCTAGCACAACCAAGGTTGACTGTGAACCCCCAAATGGTTCAAATGAAGATATCACTAACTTATATGAATGCGAACAAACTCTTAATGTCAGTGCATGTACTCTTAACTTAAGTGTACGTACATCTTTCAATCCTAAAAAGGAAAGACTCAGAGTTTGTTTGCTGAAAAGAGTGATATATCAAAAACCAAGGGTTCAAGGAATTTATATATGATAAAGAAGAACAATGGCGTCTGCAGACAACACTTCAGGCCTCACTCCTCAAAGAAAGGAAAGGTGTACGCTTCAGTGCGCTTTATCTTTGAAATAAGAGAAATCTTCTTGTTTTTGACCATTCTCATCAACAAGTTTCATATTTTCCCATGCTCGTCGATAAGGTATCATTTTATACACTTTTTCAGGGTCGTTTAACCCCCAAATCGTGTTTTTATGCCCCAAATAGGTACTTAATCATTCCTTTTCAGGTATTCAACATTTAGAAGGCATTTGGAGGAAATACACGTGACTTAGGCTCATTTGGAGAAGAAGTGGACAAGACTACGGACCTACACCAACATCTCTCAAGAATTTCTACTCAGAGGCTGGAGACGGCGTCACAGATTACACGTGACGCCATCACAATTCATACCAATACGACGTCACAAGATCTCAAGACGGCGTCAGAATGCACGAACCAACCCATTATCTAGAATATTCTCTTTCATGACGGCGTCATGATTAAAACGCGATGCCGTCGTAGCGGTTTTCCTATATATATAAACCCAAAATTAAGGTTATGAGTGTGTAACTTTAGAGTAAAAGAAAGGGACGAACCCTAGTTCGTTTAGCAGCTGTTAGGGATGATTTTAGGGCCTCAAAACCCTATGACTACCTTCAATTCATGTATTAATCAATAAGACATCTTAATTATTTCAATATTCATGTTGGTGTGATTCTTTATTTGTTCTTACTTTATCTATTAACATGACTTGGCAAAACCTTCTATTGTGTTTTTTAAGATTTATGAAACCTAACCTAGGATGTTATCTTAGTGATGTTGCTTTCCTTTGTGATGAATATGCATGTTATGTCTTAGAAAACCAACTTTTGTCTGTATCGTTGTTGATATGTCTAGAAAAACATGATTGTGTAGAAATGATATCATCGGTAACAGTCTTCATACTACATTGTCCCTTATATGGTTGATCCACTCTTAATATATTTCAAATGCATTTAATATACTCTTAGGGGTCTTGTAATAGTCTTCACCTACCTACTTGAGCAATTGCTTAACGTAATCTGTAAAAAGAACGGCGGGTTCGTGTAATTCGTTATCATGACTTAGGAAATAATTACATAGATCATCACAAGTGTGACAAAGCAACATCACTAGGAGAAGCAATCTAGGGAGTAATACATGATTAAATAAACACAATCTTTTATTATATTGTTATCACGAGTAGCTTAGTTTATATGATTCGTGTAATTTGTTCATGATTTAGGAAATAATTACATAGATAATCACAAGTGTGACAAAGCAACAACACTAGGAGAAGCAATCTAGGGAGTAATACATGATTAAATAAACACACTCTTTTATTATATTGTTATCACCAGCAGCTTAATTCATTATTTAGTTTATTAGCTAAAACTAAACCAAACCTCTCAAACATATGATTTACTGCTTTCATAAAATATAAAAATACAAAAATAATCTTCTCTTAACCCTTAGAATTTTGTTAGACCGTGATCAGGCCTTCCCAACCTATTCCCCTAGAGAACGATAACAACCTCCTAGTCTTGCCTATACTATAATACAACGATTAGGTACACTGCCTATGAAGTTGTAAAACTTCTTGTAGAAGTCCCTTACGACAACCGCAACAAGTTTTTGGCGTCGCTGCCAGGGAATAGTTAGGTTTTGATCATAGTTTAGCTTAGTTCTACTTGCTTGAATCCTTTCAAGTAAGATTTAATTTATGCATATTAGCTTTCTCGTAGTCTATCTTTTCTTTATGTTAATTGTTTCGTAACCCATTCTCGTCAACCATCATAGGAGACGAGAATCATATCCGTACTCTTAGAGACTACTCCAAACCTAGCCACGAGGGCTATAGGAATACCGTTGAGCTCCTCGTAGGGAACAACGTGGTACCTCTTCGATCCGACACCATCCGGTTGGTACAAAACGAATGCTCATTCCACGGACTTTGGTCTGAGGATCCAAACCAACACCTCAAGGATTTCCTAAAACTTGTGGACTCACTTGACCTTACCGGTGAAAATAGGGAAAGAACACGCCTGCATTTATTTCAATTTTCCCTTCGCGATCAAGCTAGCAATTGGCTTGAACGTCTTCCAGCATGATCCATCACCACATGGGAGGATCTTACTACCCGATTCCTTGCTCAATTCTTTCCACCGAGAAGGACCATAAAACTCCGCAATGATATCATGATGTTTCAACAACATCATGGAGAATCTTTATCAAAAGCATGGACTCGTTTCAAGGACTTACTACAAAAAGTCCCTCATCATGGCATCGATCGTTAGCTTCAAATCTAAAAATTTTATGATCATGTCTCCTTTCATCTTAAGTGTGAGATTGACCGCGCTGTCGATGACAAAATCCGCAATAAAAATGCCGATGAATCTTGGGAAATCATTGAGAACCTCGCTCTCTACGACCATGAGGGCTGGACTGACACGAAAGAATTCGTCAAGCTGGTCAAGGCTATTTCTACACCTCAAGGCATCTAAAAAATACCTAACCGAAGACTTCTTGAGCTCGAAGACCAGATTAACTTTTTACTAAAGGGATTGTGACCAACCTTTAGGAGCTTAACACACATCCCTCATGCTTATTCCGATGCAGTCTATTCCAACCCTCGCCCGTAAAGCCATAACGAGCCGCCTAAGCTGAATCCCTTTACCTTCCGTGAACGTACAGGTCCAAGCCCTCAACCCCAACCATTAGGAACTACTTTTGAGGGTCGAGTAAGGGACTACATAATAGCACACACCGAAATAATAGAAAGATTTGAGAACGCTATTTTCAAGCAACACGAGGAGATCAACGACAGAATGACTGAAATGTTCGGACTTCTCAAGGAACTCACGACCAGCAGAACTCCTAAGAAAGTATTGATAAGGGAAGAAGCCAAAGTCCCTGTCACCAAGAACGTAAACTCTATCTCTCTAGCAAGAGGAGAGGAAGAAAGGAATGACAAGACGGATGAGACACTCGACAATACTGTAAAACCTACCGGAACAGAAACAGGAATACGAGTGAAACTAAAAACAAGCCGTTAAAAAGGCCGAGGAGAAAGAAGTAGTGGAAGTACTTAGTTCTCGGCCTGTAGAATATTATCTAAAGCATAGGATTAATGAAAAACTAATCGAGGGACTAGTCGATAATAATAGGTTAAATGACTCTCTGTCTAGGACCCTAGTTGGGAAGGTAAAGGGAAAGACATATAATGTGTTACCTCGGGGGCCTGTTTATGAAGCGATCCAAAAGAAAAAGATAACAAAGAAGGAGGACATCAGAGGGAATTTCGAAATACCTTGCAGCATAGGGGGCCTTAAGCACGTGAACGCCCTCGTCGATCAAGGGTCCAATGTGAACATCATGCCCTACTCTACTTACATGAAGCTTACTAACGAAAGGCCTGCTGAGACAGACATTAAACTCTCATTAGCTAGCCACTCGTACATTTACCCTTTAGGAATTGTTGAGGACGTATTAGTTGAGGTCACTAAACATGTGTACCCCGTAGACTTTATGATTTTGGATATCAAGGAAAACGAAAAAAGGCCTTTCATTTTAGGAACACCATTCCTGACAATGACCAAGGCCGTAATTAAGTTTGATAAAGGCACCATAACTCTAAGATCTAAAAAGAGTAAGATAAGTTTCCATAGGATACCTGATCCCCCCTGTGTGACCGAGGAAGGAGTCAAGAATGACATATAGCCCATAGCCCCCACTATGACTGTGAATAGGCTAGTCTTGGAATAAGAAGAAAGGATAAAGCTTCACTTAGAAAGGGAGATGGAGTTTAGACTTCATGATTGTCGATGATATTAGTTCAATCATAGACCCTAGGATGTCACAAGTAGTGCTAGGGAGGCCTTTCGTTGAAATATCCAACATGACTCATCGGACCACCGAATGTATTAAGTTCACTAACGGGGACCGTGAAGTTGACTTGCCATGATGGCCCTATAAGATTAAGCAATACAACTCGCTATCGAACTTAGAAAAAGAGTACACAAAATTGGTCTACCTTAGAAACGAGGAGGACAAGAGAAGAGGAGTGGAGTACGTGATGAGCAAAATATTAGGGTTCTACAAAGAATGTCTAGAGCTTGTATCCGAGTATGCGACTGGAATGGATGATGAAGGAGAAGTCACGTAAGGACGTGTGACTTCGAGTCTAGCTACAAGACTCATAAATAAAGAAAAGCGCTTTTTGGGAGGCAACCCAATATTTATTTTTCCCGCATATTAGGAGTGTCTTGTGTTTTAATTCTTTATTGTTTGTTTTATTATGTTTGAATTATTTTGTAATCATGCTTTGTTTGTTTATAACTTCGTCTTATTTGCAATCAAAGGTATTTTGCAACAAAATAAGTGTAGGGAAAATATCCGGTTTTTAGAACTAATTCAAACATTTAAAATAAACTGTTTAGATTAATTCGCGTTAGTTTCGAGTCATATGATTGTAACGATTAATTCCAGGTTTTTATGCAGTATTTTCTTCAGATTTGACTAATAAAATTGCGTGCAGGAAATTTCTCATTAAAAACGAAGAGGAATTTTTCACAGTGCCTGGAGACGGCGTCAGGATAAAACCCGACGGCGTCGCGTCTCCAGCAATGTGAAAATTCGAAAATCTTTAAGTATTTTTGAAAAATAAAATGTGCAATATTTAAGATTTGTAATTCTTTTGTAAACCTGCATAAACCTATAATTATATCATTACTCTCATCCTATCTTTACTGCTTTCATAGAGTCGGAACCTCTAATCACTCTTTGAACTTCAACTTAGGCTTTTGAATCATATTAAAACACGTTTTTATCATCAAGATATCATCAGTTGAACACAGCCTTAAATTCTGCTCAACTCTAAATCATGTTTCAACGCAAACCCTAACATGAAACATGCATGATCATAACCCTAAACTAACCCTAATCATTATACCATCATTAAATTTCATATGTAATATGTATTTTATGTAAACCTTAGATTCATCATATTAATTGTTACATGATTTAAAGAAAACTAAACAAAAGCTTAATTGAAACATACCTAAACCTTGATTCTTGAATCACTAAATCACCAACTTGTTCTTGATTAAAAAAATATCTTTTTTTTCTTCTTGTTAAGGGATTCGGCTGATCTCAAGGGAAAAGGGGAAGAAAAGTGATTTAGGGATTTATTAAATTTGTATTTATACTATATAGAGTCCTAATTTAACTCAAACTTGTTTCCTTTTTTTTCTTTCTTCAAAACCGGCCCACAACACCCCTTAATTATATATTTTTTTATTTTTTATTTTAAATTTCGAAATTTATACATATAAATATGTTATTTATATTTTTTTTCTTTTCTTTAATTATTAATTAACAAATTATCTTCATTACCTTAAGTTTTTTTTAAAAACCTAAGCTAATTTGGGTAAACCTTTTTACATAAACGCAACTTACTAAACCCTCTAAAAATAACTTTTCATTTCACATTTCACTTTCTATATTTAGAAAGTTTTCTACAAACTTCCATATTTCACTCACTTAACTTATCCCCAACATAATACATTTCCCATAAACGCTTAACACAAAATCATCTAACTATTGACGTAGCAATGCATGATATACGTCATTACTTTTCCATTATCACTATACGTGAACAAATGGAATACTTATCACTAAACACAAACGCACTCAAAATGAGATGATCACACACCTTACAATGACATCATTCACTTATTCAAATCACTTAGCACACATATATAACACATAGCATACAAGAATCACACAAAACGAACTTTTAGCCATTTCTAAGGGTATCACCACGGGTGTCACGGTATCCCCTCCTTTAGGAAATCTCATCTCGAGATTTAACTAGCAGGCTCAACAACTCGGTCTACGAACAACTATGGATACTTAATCCTCATCTGATCTTCGTGTTCCCAAGTAAACTCAGGACCACGTTTCGAATTCCACCTAACTTTTACAAGCGCTATTTTCCTACGTTTTAACTTCTTAATTTCTCGATCCCTAATCTCTACAGGTTCCTCGACAAAACAAAGTTTCTTTATTAGCATCCGCCAGACACTTCCCTAGATTTGACACGTGAAAGGTGTCATGCACGCTATTCAACTCCTCAGGTAACCTCAACCAATAAGCTACAAGACCAATCCTTTCAAGGATCTCAAACGGTCCTACATATCTTGGTGCTAACTTACCCTTCTTTCCAAAACGCATTACGCCCTTCCAAGGCGACACCTTTAATAATACCTGATCACCTACCTCAAACTCTAACGGTTTACGTCTCTTATCCGCATAGCTCTTTTGACGATCTCTCGCCGCTTTGAGCTTTTCCTTTATCAATACCACCTTATCTGTCGTCTCTAGAACTAACTCAGGTCCAATCACACTGCCCTCTCCAATCTCTGCTCATAACACAGGTGACCTACACTTCCTACTATACAAGGCCTCAAACGGAGCACACCGAATGCTCAAACGATAACTACCACCAAAATTGATAACACATGCCCTCATAATATCCTCCAAAGTCTGAATCATACGTTCACTTTGTCCATCCACTTGAGGATGCTAAGCAGTACTCAAATCCAATCGCGTCTCTAACACTTTCTGCTGCGTCTGCCAAAACCACGAGGTAAATCATCCATCTCAATCTGAGTTGATCGTCACTAGAATTCCATTCCTTGATATTATCTCATCAATATAAATCCTTGCCAACTTCACATCTTGAAATCCTCTTGTGTAGCTAGAAAATGAGCTAACTTGGTCAGTCTATCGAACATCACCCAAATCACATCATACTCACTACTTTGACCTTGGAAATTTAGTGATAAAATCCATGGTGATTCTATCTCATTTTCACTCAAGTATCTTAGGCTCTTACAGAAAGCTAAAAGTCTTTGACATTGCAGCCTTCACCTCTTAAACAAATTTGACATTTGCTAACATAGGTAGCTATATCATATTCTACACGTGGCTACCAATACATGTCTCCAAGGTTATAGTACGTCTTATCCGCTCCCGGATGTACCAAGTACCTTGATGCATGGGCCTCATCCCTTACACTTCTTACCAATAAAACCTAAATTCGATCCAAAAAGTACAAACTCTCGTCTCCTTTTCTTTCCATCTGTTGATCTAAACCATGTAGCCTTTCTGCGAGTACATTATCTTACCTGGACGCCTCACTTTGGGCTGCCAGTA
Source organism: Tanacetum coccineum (assembly GCA_026074375.1). NCBI lineage: Eukaryota > Viridiplantae > Streptophyta > Magnoliopsida > Asterales > Asteraceae > Tanacetum > Tanacetum coccineum. The sequence goes on from BQNB010041355.1 coordinate 27,726, forward strand.
TCATTCCTCTTATTCATCTTGATTTCACTCTCTCCTTTCTACTCAACACATCACCCACTACATTCGCTTTATCGGAGTATCACACAAATCATTATTCAAAGTCTAAAAATCCTCTTCTTGTTCTACGATCCACTCATACTTTTGATTCCTCTCAGTTAGGGAAGTAAGGGGGTTTAACAATCTTAAAAAAATTCGCGATGAATGTCGGTAGTAACTTGCCAATCCTAAGAATAATCATTCAATTCCTCACTGCCTCACTCTTACTCAGATCTACGTGAATTCGTTATGGTTGACCACGTGACCAAGAAAATGCACTCCTTCTACCAAAACCCACACTTAGAAAACTTAGCATACAGCTTCTCCTTCCTCAGTGACTCTAACACAAACTTCAAATGAACTTCATGTTCCTCCTTCGACTTTGAGTAGGCCAGAATGTCATCAATGAATATGATGATAAACCTACCTAAGTACGGTTTGCAAACACGGTTCATTAAGTCCATGAAAACCGTTGGTGCTTTGGTTAACCCAAAAGGCATAACCGTAGACTCAAAATGTCTGTATCTCGTTCGAAATGCGGTCTTTGGAATGGCATCCTCATGCACTCGTAGCTGATGATAACCTGACCGAAAATCTATCTTTAAGAAAGGACACGCTCCTCGTAACCTATCAAACAAGTCATCAATCCTAGGGAGTGGATAACGGTTTTTAACAGTTAATTTTTTCAACCCCCTATAATCAATACTCATGCGAAAAGAACCATCCTTCTTCTTAACAAATAACACCGGTGCTCCCCACGGAAAATGACTAGGTCATATGAAACCCTTGTCTTCTAACTCTTGAAGTTGTTCAGATAATTCTTGCATTTCTGAGGGTGCTAGACGATATGGAGGCTTCGCGACTGGCGTCGGTCCATGAACTAAGTCTACACGGAACTCAACTTGTCATTGCGGTGGTCATTGACAAGTCTTCCGGAAACACATCAGTAAAATCTCGCACCACGGGTATATCACTTATCCTAGGTTCATCTATCTTAGCGTTCATTAGGGCTTTGGCGGCTCCCAAAGTACGTTCCCCTTGAACTCGAAGTATCTCTTCACCTTCCAACGGTATCCTAACCACCTTCTCATGACATACTATCACAAACTTCCTCTTGGACAACCAGTCCATTCCCACAATCACATCAAAGCTTCCACGACTCAATGGTATCAACGAACTCCAAGGGTTACGAACAATCGAATAGGATAACAAACGAATATCAAGTCAAAGGCTAGAATGCATATAGGAGATTCAACATATGCAAATAGACGTGGATCAACTGACATAAGAATCCTTTGAAAGAAATGATATGTATATGTACCGAGTGAACACGCGAACGAAAAAAAATCAACAGGCGTACTACGACAAAAGAACACAAAAAAAATCAATACGAAAGACAGAAATTCTTATACCAATTATCGACTTTACTCGAAAGACCAAATTAAATAATGTTTTTATAAAAATAAATTTAAAATGAAGAAGTCACTTTAATTATAAAAATCATTTTAAATAATAACTAAAATTGTCTTAAATGTAATCTTCATAAAATTCATTCTGGTTGTCATAAAAATCTATAGATGGTTATCTAATGGTGTATCGTACCTTACCACTATGAATCATTTTAAACCTGCTTTTTATAATAAAATAAATTTTATTTAACCACTCAACAATTTTCATATCCTATTTGCATAGGCCATTTAAACATATTCTATTTATAAAGATCATTTTAAACACAGTTTTCTCCAAACACCAACACAATACTTCAAAAGGGCTTTTATAAGGGTCGTAAAACACCGTACAGACTCTAACATAATTTTATTGTTTGAGAACGGAAGAAAATGCCAGAAACCATATACTCAAAATAAAATCAAAAAACTCATACAAGAAAACTCATGCAAGACGTTACGTACCCAAAAGAAAACGTAAGGTCTTATCCAAATAACGATCAACAGAGCAAACCTAAAAGCATCGATACTAACACATCGCCAATGGGTTACGAAAACCGAGGCATATACAACCAAGGGAGTAATGATCCACACTAATATGTTAGGAACAATTAGTGCTTAAAAGAAACATTTGATACTCATACGACTAATCAATGCAACAAAAGAACTAACAAAATGAGCCTATATCCAAAAGAGAGATTCCCGAATCAACCAATATACATCGCGACATCGAATAGGAAAAATCGGGTATCCTTACTAACAAAGTACGATGAAGGGATGCTAAGCTTAGACTTAGGAAATCCGAACAAACAACCGAGCAAATGAGCAACCTCTATAATAGCAATACTAGGTATCCGTAAATATTAATAGAAGAAACTTAAAATCTATAACAACCCAACGTAACATATCCTCCAATTAGGGTAAGAGAAAAATTCTCTACCCATACCACCATCTTTATCATGAATACACATATAAAAAAACATATTACACTACCACCTTATAACCAAACACAAATAAATGCAATCATGGTCACAAGTCTATGTGTGTGATGCCTTTATAATTATGTTGGCCACCATAATTATAAGTGCCTCCTTTCACACGTGTACTTACTTCCAAGATTACCCATTTCAATCATAATTCACATATAAGCACATATACCACATTGCACATCTTAAACCACTCCAACTTAACACATAAAAGATGCTCCATCAAATAACTACTTACTTATATCAAAATAAAATTGAAACGACATAAAGGAACGAAAGTCTCGCAACGACTCCCAAAATACGAAATATCCGAAAGAAATAATCAATAACAACATGACGAGGTAAAGGACGGGATAAACTTATGCTGGGCCTCGCTTGGGTTTGACTTTGCCTCCGCAAGAATCACCCGACTCCGCGGGTCCAGCCCTATTACGCGCATCCGACAAACGATCAACTATCCTATCTCCTTCGGTTCCACAAGAGGCTCCTTATAACGCTTAAGTCCAGTTGGGAAAACGGTTCCCCAACGAGACTTCTTACGGGTGGGGGAAAAACATAGCTAAAATACTAAGAAAGTAATACATATCATATCAGATAATGGTAGGCAAAATAACTAAAATGACAACTTAGCAAAATACGAGATATATAAGCTATGCAAAAATAGAGGGGAAGCATAGCAGTTATAGCATTACACACTTAAGCCATAAATGCATCTACATGAAGGACCCCTAGGTTATAGTCTAGGCTCAACCACCTACTTCTCTATAACCAAAGGCTCTGATACCAATCTGTCACACCCCGCCAAAGCGGAAACACAAGGCGCGACGAGAAAGGGAATCATCACAACACATTGGCGTCTATATAGAAAGAAACTAAACATGCATAATAATACAAGGTATAGACACACAGTGTCATAAAAATACCCAATAACATCAACAAAATCCAAAGGCATCTGACATTGAAATAAAGACAGTTCATGCCAATGTCATGACATGCAAACATTTAAACTTCGTGAAACTCACTTCAATCTCAAATAAGGGATACTAGATAAGCTTCGTGATCACTTGACATTGAAATTCAAATTTCATAGCTGTTTTGACGTTTTAGTGAATCTTAATGAACGTTTTTGCATTAAGTGCTATGTTTGCTTTGGTGTTGTGGAGGGTGTTTAAGTTTAGTTCTTGACGAAAACAGGTGAAAATGGCCCAAAACATAAATTTGGTGAAATTTACCGAAAATGTTTTAATTCGCCTCCAGAATGATTAAATCGCCTGCTATAGAAGGATTAAATCGCCTCCAAAAATAGATTAATTCGCATCCAAAAATAAATTAATTCGCCTCTAAAAATGGATTAATTCGCCTCCTTCAGAATGGATTAATTCGCCTCAAAAAATGGATTAATTCGCCTCATTCAGAAGGGATTAATTCGCCTCCTTCAGAATGGATTAATTCGCCTCCTGTTCGAAACCCACTTTTTCAAAACACAAAAAGACACACTTTTTGACGTTTTTGCTCGATTTTTCTTGAACAACTAAGGATTCCAAGGCAATACTAACCATAAAAACACAAACTTTATGGTTTTTAACACAAAAAAAAATTAAAATTAATATTTTGAGTAAAAAGCTAAAAAAGACGCATGGATCTTTTGAAATAAGCTTTAAAAAACCACAAGCCACTTGTACAATTAAGCTAGAACCATTAGAGAGAAGAAAGATTCAAGGTTTTGCACAAAATAAACACCAACCATACCAAACCCGTAGGTTTTGGCTTAAAAATAAGCCACGAAAAGCTTTAATAAGCTTCGAACAACACCCAAATAAGCAAACCATCAACCCAAAACGCTCCTAGGCTCTGATGCCAATTGTTACCCATAAAGATTCTAGCCTAAAACAAGATCCGGAGTTCGGAGAGGATAAAAGAAATAAGTTGCCATATTATTGATAAGAGAGAAAAGTAGAGAGGGAAAGATGTGTGTGTTTTCTAGAGAGAGAAACACACACATTTTATGAGATACAAATGACTATCCTCACTCTCCTATGGAAGTATAGGAGGGTATATATAGGCGTGTGACTTGTTTACTATCCTAACTTGACATTATTAGTCCCTATAAGTCACGCCTTACAATATCTAATATAATTTCGTATAAGTTAACATATTTTAAGGCTAACAACCTTCATACTACCTTACCCCTTATATGGTTGATCCCTATTAAGATATTTCACATGCATTTAATATACTCTTAGGGGCCTTGTAATAGTCTTCATACTACATTACTTGTGTGTTGCCTTAACGAAATATTAAATAGACGGCGGGTTCGTGTAATCTGTTCATGGCCCAGGAAATACTTACACAAATCATCACAAGTGTGACAAGGCAATAGGATTAGGAGAAGTAATCTGATAAGTAATGCATGATTAAGTAAATACATTTAATTATCATAAAGTTATCACCAGTAGATTAGATATTAGTTTAGTTAATAGTTAAACAAACCAACCTCTCAAACTATAGATTTACCTGCATTCATAAAATATAAAAACACAAATAATCTTCTCTTAACCCCTAGAATTCTGTTAGACCATGATCAAACATTCCCAACCTATTCCCTTAGAGAACGATAACAACCCCCGGGTCTTCCTTATACTACTACAAAAACGGTTAGGTACTCTGCCTAGGGAGTTGTAAAACTTCTTGTTGAAGTCCTACGATGACCTCATCAGAAGATTAGATGGAGACGCTATAAACATATGACTTGCAAACATAAAGTTATTGGTATTTAAGCGTTTATAAAAAAATCCTTGATAAAGCACTTTCATACCTTGATGGAATCTTGAGTACACCTTTGTGAATGAATTCTTTCAATATCATTCATCCCTGCAACAATAGACTAACAACAAAAGAAACAGTCTGTTTACGTTCAATAAAATAAGATTGTTACAGTATATCAAAAGAAGCGAAAACAACACAATGAATCAGAATACAAACGTCATACAGTAGATGATTGTATGTTCGTTCAATAACTCAAAAAAATCCAAACAAAAACTACAACATAAGTTTAAAGGCAAAAACGGCCATTAAACCAATCGTATAATTTCAAATTTTACATAAAATCGAAAATTTTAATTGTAAGGTGTACCTCTCATTTGCACTTTTCGTCTAACAGTATACAATGGGTAGCACGTAAGTGTGGCAATGATAGCTACCACAAATATAACACCTTGTGTTTTCAGGTCATTTTACGACGTTATTTATTTCACTATTTATTTTTAGTCTCGTACGCGTTTGCTTTTAATTTTAATCGTTAAGTTAAATCGCGTAAACTAAAAATTATCATTCAACGTAAACGGGCATCAAACAATTAAAAGTTTACGTCAAGCAAGTGTTAGATAATTATTTGAAGGATAATTATTAACTTTGCACATTTTATTTTTATTGGTTACGTAAAGTGTTTACGTTTCGCGATAAAATACATTTAGGCATACCCGGAACTACCAAAATTTATCTACGCTTCAACAAATACCCATTATTATACCCAATACTCAAAGTTTTATAAAACTTCACCCATGTTTATCATTGTAGCCAAATTATGTATATAAGAACCAAGCTAGAACATACACTTTACAAGTATACTCTTTATATTTAACCTTTACATATTAAAATTACAAGTAACACTAAAATATCAACACAAGATATCAAGACTCATCCTAGTCCTTTCCCTCCCTTAATTTTTGTCTATATTGCACTCCCTAAGGGACCAAGAGCAGGCAATTGAACCAACTAAGGACTTGGTACAACCTAGAACTCATAATGCCTAGCCATGACTAGTGTTATTGATCAAGACTTCTCTTAATTCCCTCCCCTTGTTTTCTTATGGTCTTGATCTTCCTAATAGTATCCTTGACAAATCCAAGTAGTATATAAGTAAGTGCAAGGCTTGTAAAAACATACATCTCATTTTCCTTAAGAAAAACTTCACACAACTCTTTGTTTCTCCCTCCCTAGACACGACATGAATTAAACACCAACAAGCAATCCATACAAATTTTCCTAGCAAGTATTCAAGTATTATAGCATCATACCTAAGACATTCTAAGGTGTAGAGGTTTGGTTTAGCATTTTCAAGGGTTTAATCAAGAAAGTTCAAGATTAGAGTTTCTTGAAAGTTTAGGGTTTTCTAGTCATGGAAGCTTGGGTTTTGATTCTAAACTAGGGTTTAGAACTTGTTACTCTTCATCCTACTTCATCTTAAGGTCATCTAAAAACCCTACACTCTTTACATTTGTGATTTTATGTGTATATAATGTTTATATAGTGAATCATCGTCTAGGAAATATATTAAGATGTGAAATGGATTTTTACACTTGATCATGGTTTGAAATACTTTTTCATATGTTATATTGATGTTAAAAACATGTTGGATGGGAAGTATATACATTATACAAGTGTGGATTAATTTATGAAAGTATATATAAATTAATGGTTTAAAGGTTTATTTATTAAAGTTTATAAATAAACAAATGCAAGGACATGTTATTCTTGGACAAATGATGGACTAAAGGACTTAAAATATATGAGACTTGTGTTATAAAGTGTTGTAGAGGATTTATAGCAAATTAACTAAGCTGAAAACTTATAAAACAATTGCTATAAACACTTTAGTCAAATGATCAAAACCTTCTGTTTTTAATTCGAAAATAACATATTTATTTTATATTTTATTAAAATACTACATGTCATGACGATCGTAGACATATAAAGAACTCGAAAATCCCAGCTATAACAAAGAAGATACGCCATTTGCAAGTTTACGATAATAAATACTTTTATAAAAATAATTTTATAAAAACAAATTACTATTCATTACAAAAACTTTTTGAAAAATATTTTAATTAGATAGAATTTTTAATTACGAGGACGTGCTCGAAAGAATCACTAAAATCGAAGTTAAAACGAATAAGTTGCGACTTTTACGAGGTTACGACGATTAATTTTATAAAAAAGAGTTTTATAAAATATACATGAACATTAAAAGTACTATTCATCAGAGGACTAAAAAATTATAAATTTAGTATTTTGATAAATCTTCTTAATACAAAAGCATGGACATAAAGAACATACAAAACAGACTTGAAACGAGAAAGATACGCACTATTTTATACATGTGGACTATTTTTTGACGTGAATAGTGTTAGTTCGTTTTAATAAAAAAATTTGCGAAACATTTTAGAATCACTTAAATAATATTTATATATGTTTCAAACTTTATAAATATTATTTTACAAAGGCGATTGAACTATTTATACGATTGTACGAGTATAAATACATGGTTATTATTTATCAAATGCGATTTAAATATTGTTTTCACAAATACAATTAGACGGTGATGTAGCTATATAAAATTATATATGGTAGAGTGTGGTTATTGTGAAAAGTAATTAGTGGTAAAAAGTATAGGAAGGAATCTTGATCATTGGATATATGAATGCAAAATAAATTAGTGGATGAGATCAATTGGGTTATTAATGAAAATTAATTAGTTTTAGTGGGTCATTAGGTTTTAGTTTGAAACTCAAAAGGATATAACAAGCAAAAGAATTCGCGCGTTGCGGCGGGGCTAATTTTTTCCTGAATAATTTTTTTTTACGTTTTGGGGGGTTTGTTTTTGGCGATGCGTTATGACGGGGCTAATTTTTAATATTTTCTTTTTTTGTAAGATTCGAGGAAAAAAAATTTGCGTTGGGACGGGCTAATTTTTTCCAGAATATTTTCTTTTTTTGGGACGGTTTTGTAAATTTTTTTACGGGAATTTTTGTGTAAGAAAATCATAAATAGTTAAAAGGTGAGGGTCCGTTTTGTATTTTTTTTTACTTTGGACCAGATTTTAGGTTATTTTTGGGTTTTTTTTTTGCTAATTTTTTCCCGGATATTTCCTTTTCTTGTACGATTCAGGAAAAAAAATTTGCGTTGGGACGGGTTAATTTTTTCCCGAATATTTTCTTTTTTTGGGACGGTTCGATATCTTTTTTTTTGGGCCGATGAATGTAAAAAAGTTGTGAACAATAAAAACTTGACGTGTTTTTTTCGTTAATTTTTTTTACGGGATTTTTTGTGTAAGAAAATCGTAAATAGTTAAAAGTTGAGGGACCGTTTTGTATTTTTTTTTACTTTGGAACAGATTTTGGGCCACATTTTATGCGAATTTTAGGCTAGTTTATAGACAAATGTGTATATTAGTAATGATTTTTTTTTATGCTTATGTGTTGGGCCTCATGTTTAAAGTGTTTTTTTTTTTGCTATATGGGTTTTTTTTTAATATAATGGGTTGTACGTTTGTGATCATATCAATTATTTTAAAGTTATTAGGTATCGAAGATGTTTCCGCTGATATTTTTTTATCTGAATAAATCAGAACTTTTGTAATATTTTTTTTTCCTCATATTTTATGCATACAAATTAAAAAAAACAAAAATAAAATAATTTAAAAAAAAACTAAAATTGGGCTGACCCAAAATGGGAGCCCGTTAGTGTAGCACTGTGGCCCACCGTCAAAACGACAGTAGATTTGTCCACAAATGTGTAATATAGTAATGGTCTTTTAATATATTGCATCAAACGTTTTTTTTCTTCTAAAATTAAGGCATTAAACGTCCATATTTAATTCTGTTCAAAAAAACGTCCACATTTAATGACCCACGTTTTTGTTTTAAAAAGTTGGTTTTTGAAACATTGCAAACGCTTGTTCTTAATAATTTATGAAGATGCATTAATTTATCTTTATAATCATACAATTAGTTTATGTTTATTACATTTATGTTGACACATTAATTTTGTTATACATCTTTTTATGACACATTAAAATTTTCGTATACTTTTAGTGACACATATATATAGTGACACATTAAAAATTTTAGATACGGTTTATAGTGACACACAAATTTTTATTACACATTTTTAGTGACAAGTTAGTCTTTTGACACACTTAGTTTAATAATACATTATTAGCGTGTCACTTAAAATGTATCATGAAAATAAGTGTGTCAAAAGAATCATAGTGTGTCACTTAAAATATATCATGAAATATAGTGTCAAAAAACATACGTATTTTAGTATATAAATAATGACACACACTAAAATTTTAGTATAAAAACTTCTTGATATAAATAATGATACACACTAAAATTTTAGTATATAGTAGTGATACTTACTTTTTTTGATATATTTATAGTGACATACTAAAATTTTAGTACATTTTTAGTGACACACTAAAAAGTTTAGTGTATTTATAATGACACACTTTGTTTACCATAAATTTTCTTGACACATATGTAATCACACATTAAATTTTTAATGACACACTGATTTTTTTTGACACATTTTTAGTGACAAAAGAAACTTTTTGACACATTTTTGATGATAAAATAAAGTTTTTTTTGACACACTTATAACTAATCATCACCAATTAAGCTCAAAAGACAAAATAACCAGAAATGAAAATTTGTGACGTGATATGCTTAAAGTAAAATTTAAATGAGTGGTTAAAGAAAATTAAATGAGCAGTTAAAAGATAAGTGCTTAAATTCCTAAAACACCCTTATTAATTTAGTGACATATGTTATACTTTCTACCCTTTTTATCCTTTCTATCCTAATTCATTTTCTATTTGAACCAGTCTCATATATGGTATTAGTTATTCAAAGTACATAGGACTCATATGACCTATAATTAATTAGGTTGCATTCGGACATTTACGTGACGCATTTCATTCTGTGATTTACATTGTTGCTCATTCACTCAAGGTGAGTATATAGCTCCTCTTTCACTTGTTTTATATTTACTTTACAAATCTCGAGGGATAATACATGCTCGTTACAACTTGTTTACATATTCATTTACAATCTCTTTTACATACTTGATTTCATACTTGATTTTGTAACTTGGTTACACGCTCGTTTACATACACATTGACAAAATTGTTTACATACTCATTGCAAACTCGTTACAACTTTGTTATACACTCATTTGCATATCTCACGGTGAGATACAATACTTGTTTTTACTTATGGACGCAACAACTATACTTTACTCTTATGATTACGGATTAGCTTAAGTTGCATAAACTGTAAATTACTCGGAGGGTAAGCGCGAATGTTATAAATAGATCTATTCGAGATTGACAATCCCCGTTCGGGTGATTAGCTATCACAGGAAAAACAAACGTAATACCATGTCGGAGCACGACTGGATTGGTGCTACAGGGCCAACAACTACATACTGATGAACTCTTACTGTGCCTTGAATAAAGTGGCATACATATAATTCTACGTCGCAGTTTCATGAACTTAAGGGTGCAATCGTAATCACTCCTCATGTTACATACTAGGCAATACATACTTGAAACATTTTGTGATATTGTGCTCATTACAATTATCATACTCTTTGAAATATTGCGGTCCAACATTCGTACATACAATTTTGGTAACTATTATAACGATTGAATGGTCATATACTCTTTACAAATCTTTGATCTAACAATTACATTTAAAAAAATCTATGAACTCACCAACTTTATGTTGACACTTTTAAGCATGTTTTTCTCAGGTGAACAAGCTACTTGACATACTTGATGTGCATTGGAGTCTAAACAATACAAGATTACTTTTCAAACGACACGTTTAGAGGTCGTTCTCTCATGTCTTGTGCAATGGTAATATGAAGTAACGCTCCCAGACATATTTCTGTTGCGACCTATTTTGGAGGTGTTATAGATTGGTATCTAGAGCCAAGGTTATAGAGAACCAGTTCAAATGTTTTTACCTGGACTATAACCATTTTCAAACATTGCATCATACAAAAGTTTTACACGGGACATACATACACTAATTGTTTGCATTAGTTGGTCATACTAGATGCTTACATGATTAATATACGTGTTCATATTACATTACGTATATTACTACTCATGATTTATATATATATATATACACTTATCTTATCCTAAGTATATTTTACACTTGTTTATATGGGAGTTATCCATATAAATACTAGAACATTTCTCAAGACATTACGAATAACATGATGGTCCAAAAACTCTTACACAACTTTAACATATTACCTCGCAACACTTCACCTTTGGAGCATGAATTTTAGAACTAGACTAATTTTATTACTCCTCTGATTTTGAAGATAATGGCACCAAATAAAAGAACCACAAGGACATCACCAGCTACAACAACCACCACCACTACCCCCATAACCGAGGATCAACTTAAGGCACTAATTTCCCAAGGATTTGCTAACGTGTTAGCAGAACGTGATGCAACCAGAAGCAGAAATGGCGAAGATAGCCATGATTCAGGAACGGGTACTAGAAGGGCAGAACGAGCTGCTCAAGAGTGTACCTACAGTGACTTCCTCAAATGTCAAACCCTGAACTTCAAGGGTACTGAAGGAGTTGTGGGTCGTATGCCGTGGTTCAAAAAGATAGAAATTGTATTCCATATCAGCAACTGTACAGTCGCATGTCAAGTCAAGTTTGCAACTTGTACTCTACAAGGAATTGCTCTTACGTGGTGGAAATCACACGTTAAGACTGTTACTCATGAATTTGCATATGCAATAACATGGAAAACATTGAAAAAGATGATGACTGATAAGTACTGCCCAATGGGCGAGATTAAGAAGATTGAGATTAAGATGTGGAATTTGAAGGTTAAAGGTACCGATGTGGTAAGCTATAACCAACGTTTTCAGGAATTATCACTAATGTGTTCAAGAATGTTCCTTGAAGAATCGGATGAGATTGAGAAGTATGTTGGTGGTTTGCCCGACATGATTTATGGAAGTGTGATAGCATCTAAGCCAAAGACCATGCGGGAGGCAATTGAATTTGCAACTGAACTGATGGACAAGAAGATCAGCACCTTTGCTTAACGTCAAGCTGAGAACAAGAAGAAACTTGATAAGAACAACCAAGCTCAACAACAACCTCCCAAGAAGTAAGGTGTGGCTATAGCTTATATCGTTGGGCCTGGTGAAAGGAAAGAGTATGCTGGAACTCTACCATTGTGCAACAAGTGCAAGTTTCATCACAATGGCCAGTGCACTGTAAAGTGAGCAAACTGCAAGAGAGTTGGTCACTTGACCCGAGACTATAGGAGTCTTACTGCTACTATTAGTCAGAGAAACCTTACTTGCTATGAATGTGGGAATCAAGGGCATTACAGGAGTGATTGTCCGGAGTTAAAGAACCAAAACCATGGAAACCGAGTTGTAGGTATTGGAGTACGTGGGATGGTGCATGCCTTAGGAGGAGGAGAAACCAATCAAGACTTTAACAACATAGAGGATGATATTAATGCTTAGACTCTATTCCTTTAAGGATTCTCGTTGTATTTTCTCTTAAATTTCCGTTGTGTTGTACGAATGATTTTATTATAAAATTATAACATAATTTTGACTAAAAGGAGCATCGCATCGTTAGACCTCAAATATACATGGCCTAATCACCTATGTATAATTCAGGAAGAACCATGCCCATGCTGAGAGTAGTCACCTTAAAACTTCTTGTCAAGAAACAATTTTCTATTTATATCAAGTTTTGTGTGCGTATTCATAAAATGTATTTATCACGAGAAACCAAACTAATACTCATAATAACTAAGTAAAATCTTGCACCACCTTACTGTATAAAGCTGGCATCATTTTATACAAAATCATATGTCCAAAAGTCAAGACGCATCCCTAGTCACCCTAGGACAATCCACTAACAAGTTTACTCGCCATTAAAGAATATACCAATACACCATTTTCAACGTCTACGTAATACCATAGAGCTTAGTAGTTACGACAACACCTTAGATATAAATTCGTTATCACCCTAAGAGAAATGTTATAACTGACATGCTAAGCCGAAGGGAACAAATAAGCCCACTAGAAGCCGAGTCTTGGTCGCAACAATAAATATTAAACCAACATCACTAATCTTGAACACTCAAGATAAAGCAATTTAGAAGGGGAATGCAAACGAGTTACCGAGCGTGGTAATGAAATTATCAAAAGGCATAACTAAAAATAACAAATAGATTTATTGCCACAACATCCGTTTATTACTTTGGGAATAAGATTACATAAGAACAAAAAGGAAATACAAGTTTTATTACAACCCTGCCCTAACAATAATATTTATTCCTTCCAAAATAGATCCACGCCAATAGCTAGAACAATGATCGGTGCGAGGAGCGCTAGGATTGCGGCCAAATACTGAAAATCATCCTCGTATGAGACGTAGGCAAGATAAACGCCGACTGCTATCGCACTCGTCATCGCCACGAGTGTAATGATGTGCAACATTTTTGAAGGTTGGATAAGAGAAGGTTTAAGTGAAAGATTTAGTGTTGTATGGAGAAATGGAAGATAAAAATTTGGTATTTAAAATGAGAGAGTGATCGTTGGGGTCACTGTTCACGTATAAATTTTTTTTACCCACACCTCTTCACAAAAACTGCACCCTCGTCAAGTATTGTGTCTTAAGCCTTGAGGACAAGGCTCATTTAACGGGGGAAGACTATAACACCCCGTGTTTTTAGGTCATTTTACGATGTCATTTATTTCACTATTTATTTTTAATCTTGTAAGCGTTTGCTTTTAATTTTAATCGTTAAGTTAAATCGCGTAAACTAAAAATTATCATTCAACGTAAACGGTCATCAAACAATTAAAATTTTACGTCAAGCAAGTGTTAGATAATTATTTGAAGGATAATTATTAACTTTGCATATTTTATTTTTATTGGTTACGTAAAGTGTTAACGTTTCACGATAAAATACATTTAGGCATACCCGGAACCACCAAAATTTATCTAAGCTTCAACAAATACCCATTATTATACCTAATACTCAAAGTTTTATAAAACTTCACCCATGTTTATCATTGTAGCCAAATTATGCATATAAGAACCAAGCTAGAACATACACTTTACAAGTATACTCTTTATATTTAACCTATACATATTAAAACTACAAGTAACACTAAAATATCAACATAAGATATCAAGACTCATCCTAGTCTTTTCCCTCCTCCAATTTTGGTGTATACTGCACTTCCTAGAGGACCAAGAGCACACAATTGAACCAACTAAGGACTTGGTACAACCTAGAACTCATAATGCCTAGCCATGACTAGTGTTATTGACCAAGACTTTCCTTAATTCCCTCCCTTTGTTTTCTTATGGTCTTGATCTTCCTAATAGTATCCTTGACTAATCCTAGTAGTATATAAGTAAGTGCAAGGCTTGTAGAAAACACACATCTCATTTTCCTTAAGAAAAACTTCACACAACTCTTTGTTTCTCCCTCCCTAGCCACGGCATGAATTAAACACCAACAAGCAATTCATACAAATTTTCCTAGCAAGTATTCAAGTATTCTAGCATCATACCTAAGACATTCTAAGGTGTATTGAAGGTTTGGTTTAGTATTTTCAAGGGTTTAATCAAGAAAGTTTAAGATTAGGGTTTCTTGAAAGTTTAGGGTTTTCTAGTCTTAGAAGCTTGGGTTTTGATTCTAAACTAGAGTTTAGAACTTGTTACTCTTCATCCTACATCATCTTAAGGTCATCTAAAAACAAGGTTATAAATAGCCTGAAGCGTGACGTAGCGGCATAGACAAGCCTCAAGCTTTAGCATGAGGCATTGCGTCATAGCGTTTTTAAGGCGTAACTTAAAGCGGCAAAAAATATTTATTGAGTGGTCAATAGTAGTTAGCTACTAGGCTTAAAATTGAGTTATAGAGTTACTAAGCCCGAATCTCATGCAACCCAAATTATATATACTTGTAAATAAGCTCAAGTCCAATAAATATCTTTAAAAAATTAAAAAATAAATAAATCTCTTAAAAGCTTCAAAAAAAGGCGTCACGCCTTGCGCTATATCACGCCTTATCACGCTTTATTACACGCCACGCCTAAAGACGACGCCTTGGCCTGTTTCGTAACGTGGAGGCTACTATAGCGGCGCTATTTAGAACCCTGTCTAAAAACCCTACACTCTTTACATTTGTGATTTTATGTGTATATAATGTTTATATAGTGAATCACCATCTAGGAAATATATTAAGATGTGAAATGGATTTTTACACTTGATCATGATTTGAAATACTTCTTCTTATGTTATATTGATGTTAAAAACATGTTGTATGGGAAGTATATACATTATACAAGTGTGGATTAATTTATAAAAGTATATATAAATTAATGGTTTAAAGGTTTATTTATTAAAGTTTATAAATAAACAAATGCAAGGACATGTTATTCTTGGACAAATGATGGACTAAAGGACTTAAAATATATGAGACTTGTGTTATAAAGTGTTGTAGAGGACTTATAGCAAATTAACTAAGCTGAAAACTTATAAAACAATTTCTATAAACACTTTAGTCAAATGATCAAAACCTTCTATTTTTAATTCGAAAATAACATATTTATTTTAGATTTTATTAAAATACTACATGTTATGACGATCGTAGCCATATAGAGAACTCAAAAATCCGAACTATAACGAAGAAGATACGCCATTAGCAAGTTTACGATAATAAATAATTTTATAAAAAAATTACTATTCATTATAGAAACTTTTTGGAAAATATTTTAATTAGATAGAAATTTTAATTACGAGGATGTGCTCGAAATAATCACTAAAATCGGGGTTAAAACAAATAAGTTACGACTTTTACGAGGTTACGACGATTCATTTTATAAAAATAGTTTTATAAAATATACATGAACAGTAAAAGTACTGTTCATCAGAGGACTAAAAAGTTATAAATTTAGTATTTTGATAAATCTTCTTAATACAAAAGCATGATATAAAGAACGTACAAAACGGACTTGAAACGAGAAAGATACGCACTATTTTATACTTGTGCACTATTTCTTGACGTGAATAGTGTTGGTTCGTTTTAATAAAAAAATTTGCGAAACATTTTAGAATCACTTAAATAATATTTATATATGTTTTAAACTTTATAAATATTATTTTACAAAGGCGATTGAACTATTTATACGATTATACGAGTACAAATACATGGTTATTATTTATCAAATGCGATTAAAATGTTGTTTTCACAAATACAATTAGATGGTGATGTAGCTATATAGAATTATATATGGTATTAGTTATTCAAAGTACTTAGTACTCATACGACCTATAATTAATTGGGCTGCATTCGGACATTTACGTGACGCATTTCATTCTGTGATTTACATTGTTGCTTATTCACTCAAGGTGAGTTT
Source organism: Tanacetum coccineum (assembly GCA_026074375.1). Taxonomy (NCBI): domain Eukaryota; kingdom Viridiplantae; phylum Streptophyta; class Magnoliopsida; order Asterales; family Asteraceae; genus Tanacetum; species Tanacetum coccineum. The sequence goes on from BQNB010041355.1 coordinate 44,476, forward strand.
ATAGCCCCTCTTTCCCTTGTTTTACATTTACTTTACAAATCTCGGGAGAGAATACATGCTCGTTACAACTTGTTTACATATTCATTTACAATCTCTTTTACATACTTGATTTCGTAACTTGGTTACACGCTCGTTTACATACACATTGACAAAACTGTTTACATACTCATTGCAAACTCGTTACAACTTTGTTATACACTCATTTGCATATCTCACGGTGAGATAAAATACTTGTTTTTACTTATGGACGCAACAACTATACTTTACTCTTATGATTACAGATTAGCTTAAGTTGCATGAACTGTAAATTACTCAGAGGATAAGCGCGAATGTTATAAAATAGATCTATTTGGGATTGACAATCCCCGTTCAGGTGATTAGCTATCACTGGACAAACGAACGTAATACCATGTCGGAGCATGACTGGATTGGTTTCTACAGGGCCAACAACTACATACTCATGAACTCTTATTGTGCCTTGAATAAAGTGGCATATGTAGTATATTGGATATCATAACACAAGGTATGGATTAAGGGTTGGCCGATTTCTAGAGAGAGAAAAATGGGAGTTCTAGTGAGAGAAAATTACTTTATGCTTGTGATAAAATGAACAACCAACCCCTTCCCTTGGCTGGAAATGGGTATTTATACAAGTGTTTTGGTGCCCCTAAGTGGGCCATGGAGTGGGCTAACAAGTAGGTAAAGACCCGGCCCAACACCATAAGTCGTACGGTAACTAAACGATTAATACTAAGACTACGAGCTAACCTATGCTAGATACAACACGGGGTCACCGAGTCTTTTACATGGATTTTCCTAATCCTAACAATCTCCCCCTAAGGAAGGTCACCCCAGAAAATACAAATTAAATCCTAGCATTATATTTGAATTAATCTTTGATTCTGGCTTGTAGTCTTTTGATTCTTCAACATATGTCTTTGTACATCAAGTAGTGATCTTTGAGCTTTGTTCCTTGGACTTGAGTGATCTTTGAGCTTTCTTTGAGATCATCATATGCAGTAAATCTCTTAATCATCCTTGTAGTGGAGTATTGCCTTCATGTGATGTTGTGACCTTCGGACCCGCATGCTCACACTTCTCTTGATCATGATATTACTTCTCAAAGTTGCGGAAGCTGTGTTGTATGTCTTTCAGTTGTCATGATGTCATTAATTAGAAACATTAAGTGTGAGCATGAGGTTGTGAATTGACTCTATTGGAACGAGGTATCTCCATCTCCATCTTTACTTGACCCTGAAATAAAACAGTTAACAATAAAGCTTGTGGGCGAACATGGCTTTGTCATTCGCCCGAGTATGGTTGGAGTAACCTCCGGATCCGTGAGGACCGACCTGTGATCAGGTAGATTCATCTTAAGATGAATCTCCTTGACAGGATTTCCAGTATAAGTATCGGATCATCAGATGTACAGCCATCAGAATCACCATACTTGCCTGTTCTCTTTATCGGAACGTCTCAAAGCAGACAGCACGATAAGAGTGAATCGGTTAGTTACTATCTTACCGATTAAAGAGGAAAATGATTTGAAAAACAGTCGACGTGTCACTTGAGAAAGTATTTTTGTGACACATCGAGAGTGTTTTATATCACAAAATCAAATTTCATCAGAAACACATTTGTTTTGAAAGATATACACAGTCAATGTGCTAGAAAATCAGTTGTTGGGCACATCGAAAGGTTTTTCAAAAACTATTCGTCAATTCACTGCCTGGAACAAGTTTGATTCATAAAGAATCGCACCATCGTTGCTTTCCATTTGTCACAAGTTTAATCCATAATGGATCTCACATGTCACCTACCAAGAGCTTGTTTGATGTTAGCTCTAGAAGGATTTCCATCTTCATTGTGAGTACTTTCGTATCACTCGGATGTTCTGGCAATACCACGAGGATAATGCGTAGGACTCTTAAGATCTTTACTTGTTGTCACAGTGTGTGAGAAACAAGCTCAATATGAATAAGTTTCCTAACGAGACTTTTGGATGATCTCAAGGATCTAGACTTAATAGTGCATTTTTGGTTTTAGAGGTCGAAGGCTGGAGCGAACTGCCACCTTTTCAATATCGACTAACTCGGAGTGAGAAAGACGATAGAATTGTATTGATCTTCGTGAGAAATGAAACAAGAATCCTTTGAGGGATCTTGAGTAGCTAGGGAGGGTTGTGCAGCGTATTACTGGGTCCGTGATACTTGTCTTCAATGTCAGCAATCAACCATGTGATTCTGACTTTCTGCCTAATGTTTAAGGAGGGCTGCTTTCTTTTCACCCTTTATCTTAACATTTCTTTTTCATTCTTTAACCCCTTCAGTGCTTACCGAGACTT
>BQNB010041356.1:0-46819 GCA_026074375.1 Tanacetum coccineum
AAATCAGCTTACATGATTCAAGAGCATATAACCGTGGGTATTTAGTTTTAAGAATACCATCTGCACACCATTTGTCCTCTAAAAATCTGGTCTTCTCCCCATTTCCCAGTTTAATACTAATAAGACTCATAAAATCAATGCCTTTTTGACCCAAATTATTCACCTCTTGGATTATGCTCGTCCAGCAAGATCTCTGGCCACCATTTAGAGATGTCCCAATCCTACCATCAACTCCATGTAAGGCTTGAATGACTCTAGCCCATAACGTATTCTTTTGAGTAACAAAACGCCAAACCCATTTTAACAAAAGACCTTTATTCATCGCGTAAAGACTTGATATGCCCAACCCTCCTCTATTCTTGGCAACAAAAGCTTTTTTCCAATTAACATGTATGCAGAATTTGGCCCACATTCACATGTATGCAGAATTTTGTTTCTTTTTATGAAAAGTATGCATAGACGTGTACGAAACGATATAAAAATTGGGATGAGATGGTGACATTTAAGGAAATGCACACGTTTCATTGTTTACATATGTAAACACATAAGCATGCTTAAAGTGAACACATGTTCTAGAAAATAATAAGTTATTTAAATGGATATGGTAAATGATGTGCATTAGTTAAGTTTAGTGAGTATTGTTTAAACTAAATAACAATTGATCGAGGACTCGAAATTTATACTATTGCGTTTAAAATAATTTTTCCATGAAAAGTGAGTATTTACACGACTAATATTTCATAAATGTTTTATAAATTTTATTTAAAATGTTTATTATTTATTTTTGTAGTCATCGGGTATCACGGGCAAGCTTTGTCCGTAAAATGAAACTTTAATTTGAATATTCACGTTTTTAACAAATGTTTTTGAAGTAAAATGTTAAATAATTTATCAAATATTTTTATTAAATAAATTTTGATAATTAAATATAATTTAATTATTATCGTGTCGGTACGCGTTGTGTGCGGTTTTCACAATTAACGAGATATCTTCTCGTTTTTAAGCCAAATGAGATTGAAAAAGAAATTTATAAATGAGAACTATGTAATAATAATTATAATTTATTATTAAAATAAGTTCCGAAAAATTATCGGTTATGCGGTTATTGTTTTTACATGACAATAAAAGGCTAAAAGGTTAAAAGTCAAGTCAGACCCGAAAAGTCAAAATGTACAATAGTCATTTAAAATTTCAAAAATTACTGGTTGTTACATGAGCCGTTCGGTAAAACTCAAAGTCGACCTTAAAGAAAAGTGCTTGTTTCTTCTTCACTTTACACCATTGAATAACTTCATTTAAAATGAACGGTCCGTCAAGAATCTGTCTATCCGTGATAAAAGCCGATTGCACTTCGTTAACAATATCATCCAAGACACCCACGAGACGGTTCGCCAAGATTTTGGCAATAATTATCGTTAAGAGATTTTGGAATCAAAGCAATAAAAGATGAGTTGCAACCTTTCGGGATGTCAGTATGCTAGAAAAAATACCTAACAGCGTCATAAACATCGTTGTGAATAAGATACCAAAAATGCCGAAAGAATCCAAAAGTGAATCCATCGGGTCCCGGAGCCTTCTCCGTACCACAATCCTAAACCGCCTTCTTGATCTCATCATTGGAGACCTCACATTCTAACCCCCGTAACTGAGCTTCCGAAATCTTTTTAGGAAAGTCCATAAGAATGCTCGCATCCTTGTTGTTAGGAATAGAGAACCGAGCACTAAAATGATCGTAGAACTCTTTTTTTACCTGTTGAGGATCTTCAACCCAAATACCATCTACCATAACCCCCCGAACCCCTGAACTAGAACGTTTTTTATTTAACGTACTATGAAAAAATTTAGAATTCTCGTCCCCTTCAATGTCCCACTTAATTTTAGTTCTTTGAGCCAATTCTTTAGCAAGAAGTCGTCTTTCATTTGATTTTGTTAACAATCTCCGTCTTCTGAGATCATCTCCTCTCCCCCATTACCACTATCAATGATGTCGTTAATGTTCACAAGATCACGAATGCATTGATCTTTGTCCTTTTTAGTTCCATTTTTAAAAGAAGCATTCCATTCCCGAATTTTACTTTTAACAAATTTAAACTTACCCATAATGTGTCTGATAGCATTAACATCCTTAACCACATAAGACTTCCAAACATCTTCAACAATCTTATTAAATCCTTCAATATCCAACCAATAATGAAAAAAATTTAAGGGAGTGGGACCATAATCAACATACCTTTCCCGAAGGAGAATAGGGCGATGGTCGGATAAATATCGATCAAGAGAAATGGCAGTGATATTCGGACTATTATTGATCAAATTCTCGGAGACCAAAAACCTATCAAGCTTACTCATTTTTTTTCGCCGATTTATGACTCCATGTATAGTGACATCCACCAAGATTAATCTCCACCAATCCAGAATCCGAAATAAAAGAATTAAATATTTGAGCTCCACGAGCATTAAACACCGAACCATATCTATCATATTGGACTCTAACCTCATTGAAGTCCCTCATAATGATGACCTGCCCTTTCCATCTAGTAATCTCGCATTGCAAATAATCCCATAACATGAACTTTTCCTTAATATCGTGAGGCGTGTATACCACTCCAATAAGAAGGTTCTGACCTGTATGAAACCATTTCCCCCTAATCAAAACGAAAGAATCCGAAATCGTGACACTATCTTTAACAAAAAAAATTAGGATCCCAAATACACAAAATACCACCCGAGATTCCCACAGCCTCACTATGTACGTAATCAAAAGATAAATTACCCCAACATGTTCTGACACATTTAACATGCATATCATTCATCTTCGTTTCTTGTAGAGCATGTATGCATAAACTTTTCAAAAGAATAAATGTATTTTATTTAAAATTTTAAGACTTTTAAAATTAGAATGGGCTAAATGTTTTATAAAGTAGTAGATATATTAATACTTGTCAAGTGGAAAATCATGTTGGAGAAGAAATAGCTTGATGGTGTCCTCATAACCTCTTAATTGTTTTTATTTGCAACTAAAAAAAAGTTGATATACTCCCTTCGTCCCTAAATAAGTGTCCACTGTTGACTTTTAAAGTCTTTTTCAATCAACTTTGACCTTAAATTATTTTGTTTGTGTTACCTACTTTGACAGACATCTTTTGGAGGCTTACCATTCTATATGCATCCAACCTATCAGTATGATCACCAATTTTTTACCCTTCACTCCTCCTGCATAGCATATTTTCCACATACATAATTTTTCTCTTTAAGAGAGATACCAGGGGAATTTACATACTCCCTTCTGACACACGCTTAAAAAAAAAAAAAAAAAAAACAGATCCTTATCCATTTAATGTGAGTAAAGGATAAATCTTGAAAGGGTCCTCCGATATGTTTGTATCCTGACCAATTTCACGTTCCTCCTTATTAGATTTCTCTTGTTCGTCTACTGGCCCGTACACATTCTGGTCTTTCTCACCTTCCTCCTTGTTGATATCCTTTTGATCGTCTAATGGAAACATCGTCTCCGAGATCCTCTCTACATCATTATCATCATCAGATATATTCGAATTCTGTTCATTTAGACCTTCGAATTTCATGTAATTATCATCATGCTCTTCATCTTGAAAATTTGGCACCCACCCCGGTGTTTCATTAGCCCTAATCCAATATAACTTCCCCTTGTGTATAATTTTTAAATTCTCCGATATACTTCTGACCATCTTCGTGTGAATGCATAGTCTCTTGGAATGATAACATGTTTCTTCCTTGTCATCGACATCCAACAGCTCACCCCACTTGGTAGCAATACGATTAAACGTTTTACTCGACCACAGCTTGAAAGGAATCCCTTCTACCTCCACCCATGCAATCCTTTTCGTCGATTGAAAATCCAAAGATGCTGCCCTAATAACCGAAAACCAAGATCCAATGCTAACATTATCCTGAAACATCTTCATCGTTTCCTTCGAGGTGAATTCCAACATAACCCAAAATTCTCCCAAGTATTGTATTTTAACATCCGTAAACCCCTCGTTAGATATTGTCATCTTGAGGTGTGCCAAGGATGCAAACTCTTTCACCCTGCCCATAAGAAAGTGCGAAAGATCCCTTGAGATCAAGCAGTCGTCGTCCAAGACCATGGTAGGTTGTGTTTTTTCGTTCGCAGCTCCCTTTTTTTCCTCCCCTTTCACAGCCCTAACATAGGAATTCCCCAGACCAGCATTATGATCTATGGATTGCTTAATAACTTTTTCAATCCCACTGTTATTTGCTCTCATGTTATTATCTCTAAAACCAACATTCGCCTTACCTCCAGCATATGCTCCATTATCATTATTTCTTTTAAACCTAGCAATGTTAGCCTGAAGTTTGTGTCTATCGATCCATACCGTGCATAGATTACTCACCAACCTTTCCACATTAAACACATTTATAAACCGAACGAAACCAAATCTCTTACCATTCTTCGCTCTCTTGTTTGGAATGAATGAGTCCACAACGTGCCCATATATTTTGCATGAATTAAACAACTCCTTAGCAGAAATCGTCTCTGGAAAGTTCGTAATGTAGATCGACGTGGCAATCTTAGCAAGATCATCCTCTTTGGATCTATAGGTTCCCATCACAAACAGCAACACCAAATATAAAACAAGAAAAAGGAATATTAAAAAATTCACAAACCCTAATCCTAATGAACGTCGAATCAGAAAAAACGGAATTGAAGCGTCATACACCAGATCGATACGATAAAAGATTGATATTTAGAATGATAATCACATCAAACCAGGAGCACGATCGAAACGATGGAATTTTGAGATCGCCATGGGGCGGCTAGGGTTTTTTTAATTTTATAATAAATTATAGATCTCCACAAATTAAAGTTACCAATGTCAAAGTCTGTTATAAGAAAATATATTTAACATAAATCGAACTCAAAATCTCGTTCGTAAAGGAAAAAGGTTTATCTTGATATAGTGATGAATAATAATTTAAATGTCCTGTTTTGGATCACTCCTAATCCAAAATCTTTTTGTTACTTAACATTGTAGGTTTGCATAGGTCAACGAATGTTAGGTAAGCATAGAAATAATCATTGCTCAAAATTTAAAAAGTGATAAGACAAAGGTGGCAGCTCATATATCATTAGATTGTTGTCCCCATTAAAATGGCAAACATGAGTTCCAACTTTGTAGCTAGCTTTCTATTGAAGCTTATCAACAAATTTCATAGTTTCATACTAATCATATCAAACATGGATAAGTGAAGCCTCACTCTATACCTTGAAGTGGTTCCTTGTGGCACAAGATATTATATATGACTTATCAAGTAGGAGTACCAATAGGTTTTTTTTTTTAAATTAAATCAAATTATCTTTTGTTAACAAAAACATAGCGTTCGTTTCAAATAAGAAAACCACGTATTTGTATAATTCTCCTTTCACACTTTGTTAATAAAAATCATTATTGCATTAAACTTAAAAAACATTTCTTTACCATAAAATAATATATTCTTGAATAATATATGTTTCCAAAATATACAACTTATATAGAACTCGTGATTTATCTTTTAATACATTTCATTAAAAGTATCTTTAAGAAGAACAAGACATGATGTAACTCATTGCAACAAAAGCATACGATTCTTGAGGGATTGTCGGTAACAGCATGGCAAGACCAATCTATATGTTATCTACCCATTCGCTCGTCTTTGTACCTAGGGATACACATAGACGGTGATTACTTTGTGCAAGTAGAACGGTTGCACAGGGCCATCAAAATTAAAAGGCCCCACAATGTAAATATTTATAGCTACGTTTGTGTATTTATGTTATATATTCGAATGTTCCATCTTTGTAGATCTCAATAGCTAAATACAACCCATCTTGGAACAATAAATAAAACGCGTTAAAGGGCCTCATGTTGGATTATGTTCACGTATAAATAATATATGTCCGGGAAATTGATTCGAGCCTATGGGGACGCACGCGTTATACGTAAAAACAATAATAATTAATATATTCTTTGTAATATATTAATAGTGATAAGTAAACAATCGTTAAATGTTAAATACAAGGACTAAATAGTAATTAGTCGGAAGTTGGAGTTCGGTTTTGTTCCTCTCGGTTTAACCGACCGGTTTTAGACTCCTAATAGGAGTGGGATTGCTTGACTTGCAAGCCAAGGAAAATATCCCTATATAAGGAACTCTTGGGGTTCATTATTGACATACGTTTTGAGAAAACCTAAAACCTAAACTCTCTTTCCCCTCTCCTTGTTTTGTTCGACCGAACCTAAACCCACAAAGGGTTTCAGTTTCTCCCTTTTCCTGTGTTGGGATCGGCAAGAAAAAAAACCCACAAGGGTTTTGGTTTTGTTTGTGGTTCGACCCTCAAGAACACAAAGGGATATTCGGTTTAGTTGATTGTCAAGCTACGGGGTTTGTTTACTACTCACTACTAGTACTAGCATACATTATTGTTTGCTACGAACATATTGTGTGTGTCGAAGTAGAGAAATCTTCGTTTAGATTTTGGGTGGTTTGCGTGGTACTACTGCGATGTAATACTGCGATGTCTGCTAAAGAATCTGAATACATAGCTGCTTCGGAAGCTGCAATGGAAGCTGTTTTAGGAAGTTTATTTCAGGGCTTGGTATCGTACCAACAATAAACGAGCCTATTAAGATGTTTTGTGATAATTCAGCCGCACTACATTTTGCTAACGAACCGGGGGTTCAGAAGGGCGCCAGACACTACCATAGGAGATATCATTATGTTCGCGAGAGTATTGAACTGAGCGAAATAAAATTCCTTAAAGTTCACACATATGACAATCTGGCTGATCCTTTTACGAAGGCTTTATTGAAAGAAAAGCTTACTCAACATGTTAGGAGCATGGGACTTCGTTTAGCTAGTAGTTTCATGTAGATCTGTGTTTAGTATTTGGATATGTGATGTTAAGACAATTTATTTTATGATAAAGATACGTTGGTATTTCGTTATATTTATTTTAAATTGTGTCCTATATTTGCATGTTTAATCCGTGAATAATGTTTTATTATTATTCTAAACTAGTCCGTTGTCGATCAACAATATGGGAGACAAGTTTGAGTGATTGGTGATATCTTGGATATTAAAGGATGTGTCCGCCAAACTCACATGATATTCATGAGATGAATATTGGACTTCCCCAACTAACAAGACTATCACTTTATGGATCGACGTCATTAAGTGAATCTTGTAAGTGATTTTATTTACTAAATCCTTAGACTTGAGATGCAAGTAGGTCTTGCATGTGTGGATTATCCTTCTTGATTTAGTTCTAGTTATCCTGAATAAGGTAGCTAATAAGGATTATTTCAGAAGTGATTATGAAGCATGTGACATGGCACTTGCAGTCAATAAAGAATTTATTCCTTTAATAGTTGAAGTATAATGCCACTAGGCCCCTCGTAGAATTAATCAGATGTATGCGTGGCCGCGCCCAAAAACTCAAGTAGATATGTCTAAATGATTTTTGGTAATCTTGACTAATTACATATACGAGAAACAGAATCGTTAAATAATGGAATGACCTTGATCCATATCCATTTTAACACGGTATAGAAAACAAAGGGATTGTAAATACATAAATTATTTTATCTGTGACTTTATGAAACCACACTCAGATTTGTTAGAAATACAAAAAAGTCGCGGTCACTTCCAAAATGTCGTTAAGTAGCTCGTAGTTAATATTTGGAACCTAGCTAAGCTAACCGGGTCAACATAAGATACCCCTTATGTTGACCACATCTCATGTAAGGGTATAAATACCCTTTCCATGCCATGGAAAGGGTTGTTGGTTCATTTGCATAATACATTTTCCTTTCTCTTACTAAGTGTTCCAACCTTGTCTTCTCTCTAGATTTCTTCACATCTTTTATAGATAGTTGTATGTTTGATATTCTACAATTGGTATCAGTCGCCATGGGGTGATATAGTGAGTTTGTGTGCGTTTTATCTTGTTTAAATCGAATTTTTGGTATAATTTTCGTTTCGTGCTTCGAAAATTAAAACCCGGATTTTTGTGTTTAAAACTCTTAAAGTTTATGTTTTAAGAAAGATCTAGGCCTAAGATACTTAGTTGTATAAGAAAAATCAAGGCAAACATCAAAAGGGCGTTTTTAGGTGATTTTTACGTGTTTTTAGTGTTTTCTCAAGCTGCGGATTACGTTTCTTGAAGGGTGCAACATAACGTAAAACATGCGAAATACGTTTTATCGTAGCAAATACGTTAAATCGAATGGAATACGTAAACCATGCAGTTTATTACAGGTGTTCTTGTCTTGCGAAATACGTGTTTTTATGAAACAAAACTCTGCTCAATTTTTTCCAAGGTGTGCGAAATATGTTTGGGAATGTGTATGCGATTTATGTAGTATAATATGTGTGCGAAATAGGTTGTGTAACAATCGTGTGAAATACGTAATTGTGCAAAACTAAACTCTGTCCAATTTACCTAAACCGTGCGAAACATTACATAGACTTAAATCCTACGAAACATTACATTGACATAAAACCTGCGGAACATTGCATTGTCATAAATCATGCGAAATATTACATTGTTCAGAAAAAGATTTTATTTTCTACGGTTTGTCTTACTTTGTAAAATCCCACGAAATAACTTGGTATTTTGTCGGTTTTAGTAAAGATTTGTAAAATCCCGTGAAATAACAATCTCAATCACCTACAACAGCAACTCTTTAGCATAATCCTCCATTATCATTGATCGATCAAATTTCATCTTTTCATATAACAATCAATTGAAGCTGTCTACTTTAGTAGAATACATGATAGTTGCTGGTGTCGAAAACCGTCCTCCCATGCTTGACAAGACAATGTATAACTCATGGCAGAGTCGTATGTTGCTATACCTTAAAGGAAAGAAAAACGGTAGGATGATGCTTGAATCTATTCAAAGTGGACCCCTTGTCTATCCAACTATTGAAGGATAGAATGGTCAAGTTTCTGTGACAAGAAGTATGCAGAACTCACTGAACAAGAGAAGCTTCAAGATGGCTGTGATGTTCAAGCACTCAACATTGTTCTTCAAGGTCTCCTTCCAGATGTGTATGCTCTTGTCAACCACTATCAGGCAGCTAAAGACATCCAGGATAGATTCAAGTTAATCATGCAAGGCACTGAACTTCCATATCAAGAACATGAATGTAAACTATATAATGAGTTTGACACTTCAATCAAGGGTGAATCACTTCATGAGTATTACTTGCGCTTTTCTTAACTCATTAATGATATGCACACCATTGGCATGACTATGCCACAAGTTTAAGTGAATACAAAATTTCTGAACGCTCTTCAACCTTAATGGAGCATATTTGTAACCGATGTCAAGTTGGAGAAGAACATGTATAATACAAACTTTGATCAGTTGTATGCATATCTGAGTCAACATGAGGCACATGCAAATGAAGTACGAATGATGCATGACAGATATCCAGATCCTCTTGCATTGGTTGCCAACCATCATCTCAGTCAAAACTCTGTTTAGTATCCTCAACAGCGATCATCGATTCTCAATCAACTCATTCTTCTCAACATACTCAACCAACTTATAAAGCACCTTGATCGTCCCAATTAAACACACAACATATCTATATATATATATATACTATATTTTTATATATATATAATATTTATCTATATATATATTATTAATAATAATATATATATATATATTATAATATATAAATACGTAATAATAAGGAGGATAATCAATAATAGTATAGTAAGTATTTTCCGTCGGGTTCTAAAACTTCGACTTTTAACAAAGCAAATTATCAAAAATATCCGGGATCGTTTTCCTCGGCGAGAAGTGAATGGAAATCTCGTTCAAGTTGTAATCGAGCTTGATTATACTTAAGCTCTTTGGGTATTGGTTTTCTAATCTACTAAAAGGGAAAATCATATAAAAGGAAAACACTAAACTTTTGGATTAAACTATTTTTAAACTAATATTAATTTTAAGATTAAAAACTACCAAGATTATACTAAGATTGATCTAAAGGAAATAAATGACGAAAATGCTTGCTAAGTGACGTGAAATGTTCATTAAGTGCGGGTTTAGGTTTAACGAATTAAAATCCTTCGAAAACAAGTTTTAAGAAATTAAATGACAAGTAAAGTAAAATGCTTTTAAAAAAAATAAATGACAAGTATTTAAATTGCATTAAAAATAAATGACGGTATGTAAATTGGAAAATTCTAATGACTATTAATTTTTTAAACCTTTTTAAACCCGCACCTAAATTCCAAATCACTAATCACTTAGCAAGCACAAGTTAACTACTCACTAATCATAACAAATAAACTAGCAAAACAATCATAAGATCAACTAATATTTTAAGCTAATAATTATAAACTACTAGTATAAAAAACGGGAAAAACGGTACCGAATGGATAGAACCGCAATGATATAAACCCACCGATCTTTACAACCTTAATAACAATTAAGTATATCACTTTAAGCTTTTATTCACTAATTAGCAAAATAAAGGTGTCAATTTTATCTACTAATTACTTTCGTAAAAACTTCAAAGATCAAAAACTTATTTATTTATCAACCTTATAAGACCCTTAAGATTCGGCCTTAGATGTAGAAGGATAGAATAATAAATAAAGACATGTGGGTGGAAAACGTTAGAACTAATTAAGCTAATTAAATAGATGAAAAAATTTAGATCTAAAATTCCACCCGAACTAGGTGTTCAATCAAGTGAACTCGGATCGGGTATTTTTAAGGATTTAGATCTAAGAAAAATAAGCTAGAAATATAAGATCTATTATTTTTAGATCTAATCCACCCGAAACTAAGGTATTCAATCAAGTGAAATCGGATCGGGTATGATTAAGGATTAGATCTATATAAAAAAATAAGTTTGAATAAAAATAAGCAATCGAAAAATAAGCTAAAATAAGCTCACTCGAAAAGCTCTAAATCGAAAACAATATAAAATAAGCTATAGAAGTAGCTTATTAGAATATAAGCTTAAAAGATGGGATCCAAAAATAAGTCATAAGCATTAGCTTTTTGAAAAATAGCAAAAGAAAGAAAAGGAGTGGAGGAATATGCATAAGAAATAAGCATAAAGATAAAAAGTATTAATAAAACCAACCTTATTAAAGATCTTCATCATGAAAAATAGCAAATACATTAAGTTGAGAATAAGCCTAAAAAGCAATTACTATAATAAGCTTAACTAAGCTAAATATGTCTACTCATAAATACCCATACTACTAATTTTTCATAAACTAAATCTAACAATAAATTTCTAACACTAAAATCTAACACCCCAATCTGCTGATGCGTGTTCTTTATATTGCCCCAAGTAGGTGGGGGTATATTCGTCATTTCAGGACCTCATCCAATGATATTGACTGGGATATGGGGTATATTAGGTCTATTGGCAATCCACAACCGCCTCATGATTGCCAATGATTGTCACGGTCAATACACGTCATGCTCACACTGACAAACGCACAAACCTCGTACTGACACCACGCCAGGTGCAAGTGTCACGCTCTTGTTGGTCCAGCCGCCACCTGAACAGTACTTGTACTGAAGTGTCTGCCACCTCGTACCTAGTACTGAAATGTCAGCTGAGATGTCAGTCTGTACCTATACATGCAATTCTGACATTTAATTCATTTGATGGCATAGTGTCACCACCTAAAGTGGTGCCTCGTGCAATTTTTTTCAGGTTCCATAACACCGTCGCGGTCACCTCAGGTCAAAACGCTCCGGACCATCGGTCAACGGTGGTCAACGGCGGTAGTCAACGGTGGTCAACAGCGGTCAACACCGTCGGACCACCGGTCAACGGCGGCGGTCAACGACGGTCAACGTCGGTCAACCACCGTTGGACCACCGCCGGACCACCGGTCAACGGTGGTTGACCACAAGTCAAGGCGGGTCAACAGTTGGGCCGGGCCAAGTATTGGGTCGGGTCAAGTTCTGGTCATGGGCCGGGTTAAGTTCGGGTTGGGTCTGGGTCGTGGGTCGGGTCGGGTCGTGAGGGGGATAAACCCCTCTGCAGGTTTCAAACTAGGGACCTCTAGCTTAGAGGCTTAAGGGATTCCCTTTTTCCATCTGAGCTAGAGCATAGCTCATGTATATATTTGCAACATTTATCCTATAAGGGCATTTGGGCTTGGACCAGATTTTCTTTAATAAAAGGTTCAAACAGGGACGAAAAGTTCAAATATTAAAGTTCAAGAATAAAAAGGCGGTAACGTTGGACTCGTTTTTTTTGGATCTTTCCAATGGTTTGATCGAGGAATAGTCACGACTTGATTGGACCTCGATAATGTGAAAACGTTGTCGGAAGTCACCCGAAAAATTTACAGTTTTTGCTTAGTTTTACAATCATTTTACTGTAAGAGCATAAAAACACAATACAAACATATTTGCCAACATAATTATGATATTTTAGTATTTTTTGTCCTTTTATAGTGTTTTACGGCGTACAAAATATGTTTATTTAGCCAATATCCAAATCCTCCCACACTTAAACCATTGCTGGGTCTATCAACGCAATGTAAAAACAATACCCGAAAATAAATAACTTTATCCCCTTTTAACTTATGACCCCCTCACAATCAAACAAGAACTGAAAAGGTCCATCAAAAGGTTCAAAAATTATCTAATTCGCAAGCACCCCCGTTTTAACCACTCATAATAATAACTAAGATAATAATTTTTATAAAATTTATTTTAATAGGAGTTCGTCATCCTTGATTTTTCACAATCCCCAAACTAAGCTTAAAACGAAATCACTGCTAAGTACAAGTTAGGATGCTAACACTACTCATATTTATAACTTGTAAACTTTTCACTCTCGACAATTATTAATTATTAGGTGAATGTGCTATTTTGAATTTCAACCATGGATCAACGTTATTCAAAAACTATGTTTCACGTTCCACCTGAGAAGATTGATTTTGAAGGCGAGATCATCATTGTAGCGATTTTCGTCCTGGCACAATCCCAATATCGTAGTGACCGGGCTTTTGACACCTCACGGAGACTAGTATCGGGACTCACGGACCTTCGGTTTCAAAATCTCTAAGGTTTTTCGTTTACACATATCTTATTTGAAAAATCACAATCATAAAACGAATTAGTCTTAGTTCAAAAGCATATTTAAATTTAATAAAAATAATCTTCCACTTACTAAGCAACATAAACTATTAAACCTCGGTCCTTTAGAAGGCTACAACATCGGCCACGCCTCCGACACGATGTAGCAAACATATTTCGACTTTGGATTATTATCATTATTATATTTTTATTTTTATTTTTTGCTCATACAAATATATTTATATTTTATATTTATATAACTATATATATATATATATATATATATATATATATATATATATATATATATATATATATATATATATTTGTTGAAAAAAAAATAAAAAATAAAAATTAATAATGATAATTATCCCAAAGTCCGAAATATGGTTTGCCTACATCGCCTGTCGGAGGATTGGTCCGATGTTGTAGCCTTATAATGGGACCCGGAGGTTTTAATAGTTTATGTTGCTTAGGTAAGTGGATGATTTATCTTTTATTAAATTTACATTTGCTTTTGAACTAAGACTATTCGTTTTATGATTGTAGATTTTTCAAATAGATATGTGGTAAACGGAAAACCTTAGAGATTTTGAAACAGAAGGTCCGTTGAGTCCGATTACTAGTTCCGTGAGGTGTCAAAAGCTCGGTCACTAAGCCGATGAGTTTGGGATGTGCCGAGACGAAAATCGCTATCATGGGGTTGATCTCGCCTTCAAAACAATTCTTCTTCAGGTGGACGTGAAACTAGTTTTTGAATAACGTTGTTCCATGGTTGAAATTCAAAAAGCAATTTCACCTAATATTAAATACTTTGTCGAGAGTGAAAAGTTTACTAAGTTTTAAATATGGGGTAGTGTTAGCATCTATATTGTACTTAGCAGTGATTTCGTTTTAAGCTTAGTTTAGGGGATTGTTATGAGAAAAAATCAAGGATGGACGAAATTTCCTATTCTTAAGCCTTTTAAAATAAATTTTATAAAAATTATTATCTTAGTTATTATTATGAGTGGTTAAAACGGGGGTGCTTGCGAATTAGATAATTTTTGAACCTTTTGATGGACCTTTTCAGTTCTTGTTTGATTGTGAGGGGGTCATAAGTTAAAAGGGGATAAAGTTATTTATTTTCGGGTATTGTTTTTACATTGCGTGAGGGACCAGCAATGGTTTTTTTTTTTCTCTTTTATTTAGGTGAGGATTTGATATTGCTAAAATATACATATTTTGTACCCCGTATTAAAACACTATAAAGGGGACTAAAAATACTAAAATATAGATAAATTATGTTTTTTTTTTTTTGCAATATGTTTGTATTGTGTTTTTATGTCTTACAGGTAAAAATGATTGAAAACGAAGCAAAAACGGTAATTTTCGGGTGACTTTCGACAACGTTTTCACATTTATCGAGGTCCAATCGAAGTCGTGACTATTCCTCGATCATACCATTGGAAAGAGCACAAAAAAACGAGTCCAACGGTTGCGGACCTTTATATTCTGAACTTTTTTTTTTGAACTTTTTTCGTTCCCGGTTTTGAACCTTTTATTATAAGAAAATATGGTCCAAGCCACAAATGCCCTTGTTATAGAATAATGTTGCCAATATATATACATGAGCTCTATGCTCTAGCTCAGATGGGAAAAAGGGAATCCTAAGCTCTAAGCTAGGAAGGTCCCCTAGTTCGAAACCTGCTGAGGGGTTTATCCCCTCACGTACCGACCCGACACGACCCTAGACAGTCAACAACCCAAACTTGACCCGACCCATGACCCGAACATGACCCGGCCCAAGACTTGACCCGACCCAACTCGAACTTGACCCGGCCCAACTATTGACCCGCCTTGACTGTCGGTCAACCACCGTTGACCGATGGTCCGGCGGTGGTCTAACGGTAGTTGACCGGTGGTCCAACCACCGTTGGGACAGCTTGCTGGTGACTGCCGCCGTTTTGACCGGTGGTCCCGACGGTGCTTGACCGCTGTTGACTCCGATTTGACTACCGCCGTTGTCCACCTTTGACGGTGGTCAGAGGCACGCGGGGTTGACCTGAGTGACGGCGACGGTGTGACAGTTAAAAAATGACACGTCGGCACCACTTAGGTGGATGAACGTGGAATCTAAATGATTAAATGTCAGATTTGCAGGTACGAGGTACAGACTGACATCTCAGCTGACATGTCAGTACTAGGTAGAGGGTGGCTGGACAAGTCTGTAAATAGGTCTGTTCAATCTAGGTGGCGGCTGGACCAATCAGAGCGTGACACGTGGCACTGGCGTGTGTCAGTACGAGGTGTGCGTGTGTCAGTGTGAGGTCAGGCGTGTATGGATCCGTGTCAATCATTGGCAATCATGAGGCGGTTGGTGGAGTGCCAATAGACTAATATACCCCTAGATCCAGCAATATCATTGGATGAGCTCGTCATGAAATGTCTAAATTATACCACCACCTACTTGTGGCTTTATAAAGAACAAGCATCAGCAGGTATTGGGGTGTTTGATTTTAGTGTTAGGTAATTTATTGTTAGGATTTAGATTATGAAAATTTAGTTTGGTATAGGGTTAGTTTTAGGTGTAGTATGTTTAGGCTTATTTTTGATTATTATTGTAATAGCTTTTTAGCTTTTCTCAACCTTATTGTATTTGGCTTATTTTTCTCATGAATGAAGATCGCTTTGTATTAGGTTGGTTTTATTAATACTTTTTATCTTTATGCTTATTTCTTATGCTTATTCTTCCACTCTTTCTTTTCTTTTGCTAATTTTCAAAAAAGCTAATGCTTATAGCTTATTTTTGGATCCTATCTTTTAAGCTTATATTCTAATAAGCTACTTCTATAGCTTATTTTATATTGTTTTCGATTTAGAGCTTTTCGAGTGAGCTTATTTTAGCTTATTTTTCGATTGCTTATTTTTATTCAAACTTATTTTTTTATATAGATCTAATCCTTAATCATACCCGATCCGATTTCACTTGATTGAATACCTTAGTTTCGGGTGGATTAGATCTAAAAATAATAGATCTTATATTTCGAGCTTATTTTCTAGCATAAAGTTTGTTGCTTTTTAATTCTAGCTTATTTTTCTTAGATCTAAATCCTTAATTATACCCGATCCGAGTTCACTTGGTTGAACACCTTAGTTTTGGGAGGATTTAGATCTAAAGTTTTCATTTTTATTAGCTTATTTTTGTTCTAACTTTTCATGATACTTTATTTATTATTCTACCTTCTACATCTAATTGACGGAGCTTAGGGTCTTATAAAATGGTGATAAATAATAAAGTTTTGATCATTATAGTTTTTATGAAAAGTAATTAGTTAGATTAAGTTGACCACTTTTGATTTTCTAATTTGTGAAGCTAACAAGCTTTTATAGTGATATATTATTCTGTTTATTAGTTTTCAAGATCGGGGGTTTTATATCATTGCGGTTCTTCATTTCGGTTTCCGGTTTTTCCCTTTCTTAATACTAGTAGTTTATATTTATTGCTTAAAATATTATGTTTTGATATTAGGATTAGTTGCTAGTTTATTTAGTTATGATTAGTGAGTAGTTAAATGTGATTTGCTATAAGTGATTAGTGATTTAGAATTTAGGTGCGGGTTTAAAAAGGTTTTAAAAAAATTAATAGTCATTAGATTTTCCAATTTACATACCGTCATTTACTTTAATGCAATTTAATACTTGTCATTATATTTTTTTAAAAGCATTTTTTACTTTACGTGTCATTTAGTTACTTAAAAACTTGTTTTTGACAGGATTTTAATTCGTTTAAACCTAAACCCGCTCTTTATTTGAACATTTCACGTCACTTAGCATGCGATTTTCGTCATTTAATTTCCTTTAGATCTATCTTAGTATAATCTGGTAGTTTTTAATCTTAAAATTAATTATTAAGTTTAAAAATAGTTTAATCCAAAACAGTTTAGTTTTTCCTTTTATATGTTTTCCCTTATTAGTAGATTTAGATACCTACCCAAAAAAACTTAAGTGGATATTTTCAAGCTCGATTTTACAACTTTGTACGTAGATTTCCAATTCACTTCTTCGCGAGGAACGACGGCGAGATTTTTGAGAATTGCTTTGGTTTTAATCAAGCAGATTTTCTAGACCCGACGGAAAATACATTACTATACTATTATTGATTATCCTCCTTATTTATTATGTATTTATATTTTATATATATATTATTATATATTATTATATAATATATTTATATATATATTTATTATATTTATAGATTTATATATATTTTCTATATATGTGGTGTGTCTTAATTTTGGTCGGTATCAAGGTGCTTTATAAGTTGGTGAAGTTATGTTGAGAAGTATGAGTTGATTGATGTATCGATGATAGATGTTGTGGATACTAAACAGAGTTTGACTGATAGTGTTGATGGGTTAGCAACACAATGTACAGGATTGGATTTATGTAAACTGAATCGTGCTTCATTTGAATTGGCGCATGTTGACTCCAAATTTGCGTGCAACTTATCATAGGTGGTTGTGTACATGTTCTTTTCTATCTTGTCATCAGGTCACTACTTGCTTCATTTCAGTTGTAAGTGCTTTCAGAAATTTTGTTATTCACTTAAACTTGTTGCATTTGTCATGACACAATGGTGTGCATATCATTTAATGGAGTTGTGAAATAGTGCAAGTAATTAATTCATTAAAGTGTATTCACCCTTAATAGAAGTGTCATACTTCATTATATAGGTTTACATCATGTTCTTGATATGAAAGTTTAGTGCCTTGCAACTGAGTAACTTGACTCTATCTGTAGATATGTTTTGCAGACTGGACAATGGTTGACAAGAGCATACTCATCTGTTGGGAGACCTTGCAAGAACAATGTTGAGTGCTTGAACATCACAGTCATCTTGAAGCTTCTCTTGTTCAGTGAGTTCTGCATACTTCTTGTCACGAACTTGACCATTTTCTTCAATAGTTGGATAGACAAGGGGTCCACATTGAATAGATTCAAGCATCATCCTACCGTTTTTCTTTCTTTAAGGATTATTGAAAACATACCGACTCGTGCATGGGAGTATACATTGTCTTGTCATGTCATGGTGAGGACGGTTTTCGACACCAGCAACTATCATGTATTCTACTAAAGTAGACAGCTTCAATTGATTGTTATATGAAAAGATGAAATTTGATCGATCAATGATAATGGAGGATTATGCTAAAGAGTTGCTGTTGTAGGTGATTGAGATTGTTATTTCACGGGATTTTACAAATCTTTACTAAAACCGACAAAATACCAAGTTATTTCGTGGGATTTTACAAAGTAAGACAAACCATAGAAAATGAAAATCTTTTTTCCTGATACAATGTTATATTTGCATATGATTTTATGACAATGCAAAGTTGCTGGTTTTATGTCAATGTAATGTTTCGTAGGATTTAAGTCTATGTAATGTTTCACACGGTTTAGGTAAATTGGACAGAGTTTAGTTTTGCACAATTACGTATTTCACACGATTGTTACACAACCTGTTTCGCACACATATTATACTACATAAATCGCATACACATTCCCAAACATATTCGCACCACATTGGAAAAAATTGCGCAGAGTCTTTGTTTCATTAAATACTCGTAATTTCGAATGACAAGCAAACACCTCGCTAACTAACCTGCCATGGTTTACGTATTCCATAAGATTTACGTATTTCGCTCGATTTAAGTATTTCGCTATGTTTTACGTATTTTGCTACCCTTCAAGAAAACGTTAATCCGCAAAGGCCTTGGGGAGAAAAAAACACAAAATACACGTAAAACAAATCACCTATGAAAACGCCTTTTGATGTTTGCCTTGATTTTTTTTCTTATACAACTTAAGTTATATTAGGCACTCGATCTTTCTTAAAAACATAAACTTTAATGTGTTTTAAACACAAAAAATCGGGGTTTTAATTTCGAAGCACGAAACGGAAAATTATACCTAAAATTTAGATATTAAACA
The DNA here is from genome assembly GCA_026074375.1 of Tanacetum coccineum. Lineage (NCBI taxonomy): Eukaryota > Viridiplantae > Streptophyta > Magnoliopsida > Asterales > Asteraceae > Tanacetum > Tanacetum coccineum. The sequence goes on from BQNB010041356.1 coordinate 19,091, forward strand.
AGATAAAACAGCACACAACTCCACCTATATCACACATGGCGACTGATATCAATTGTAGGATATCAAACATACAACAATCTATGAAATGATGTGAAGAAATCTAAAGAGAGAAAGAGTGAGTCGGAACACTTTTAGAGAGAGAAAGGAATGTTATTATGCAAATGAACAACAACCCTACTCCAAGGCATTGAAAAGCGGTATTGATACACTTACCATGAGACGTGGTCACACATTTGAGGTATCTTATCTTGACCGGTTAGCTTAGCTAAGTTCCAATATAACTTACGAGCTTACTTTAACGCATTTTGTTGTGACCAAGACTTTTTCGTATTCTAACAAATCTGTGTGTGCGTTTCATAAAGGCTTAGATAATATATTTATGTATTTACAATACCTTTGTTTCTGATACATGTTAAAAATTAGATATGGTATCAATAGTCATTAGTAATTAACTATTCTATTTCCTCATATATGGATTAACCAAGATATCCAAAAGCATTGAGCTAATCCTAATGAAACTTTTGGGCGCGGATCCACGATTACATCTGATTAAACCTACAGACGGGGCCGTGGCATCATCAACTTCAACTATGATGGAACAAATTTCTTTATTTACTACAAGTGTCAAGTCACATGCTTTATAATCACTTCTGAAAATAGTCCTTATTAGCTACCTTATTCAGGATAATCATAACTAAATCAAGAAGAACAATCCCCACATGCAAGACCTACTTGCATACAAGTGTAAGGATTTAGTAAACAAAATCACTTACAAGATTCACTTAATGAAGCCGATCCATAAAGTGATAACTTGTTAGTTGGGAAAGTCTAATATTCATCTTATGAATATTATATGAGTTTGCGCGGACACCTCATTAATATCAGATATCTCTAATCAATCTGATTGGTCTTAGTTCAACTATATTCCATATTGTGATCGACATCGGGGACTAATTTAGAATAATAAAATTATTATTCGTGGTTTAAACATGCAAATATAGGATACAATTTAAATAAAAATAACAAAATACCAAGTATCATTATTATTAAATAAATTGTCTTAACATCCTTATACAAATACATAAACCATTTAGTTCTACATGAAACTACTAGCCCTAACGCATAGAGTATAAAGTACCATGCTCCTTGCATGTTCGAGTAAGCTTTACTTTTGATAAAACCTTCGTTAAACGATCTGCTAGATTGTCATCTGTGTCGATCTTTTTGATGTTTATTTCGACACTGTTCAATGACTCCTGCAGAACATAATGGTATCTTATATTGGTTGTGTATGGAGCCTTCTGAAAACCCCGGTTGTGGCAAAAATGATGTGCAACTGATTTATAGCAAAACATCCTTAATAGGTTTGTTATGCGTTGGTACTATTCAAGCCCTGAAATAAACTCCTTAATCTATAAAAGCTTCCATTGCACCTTTTCGAAGTTGCTAACTAGGTATTCAGCTTTCTAGGTCATTGCAAGTAGTACTTTACTCTGGAGCTTCTGCCAGGTCTACTGTGCCACATTCAAAAAAAGATGTATACTGTTTGAGTTTTTGTATCATCTCTATCAGTCTCAAATCCAACATAGCAATAGCAATCAACTCGAAGTTCAGCTTTTGGATTTCCACCATAAACCAAGAACATATGTTTAGTATTTCTTAATTATCATTAAGAATGGTTTTCACAGAAAGAAGTCAGGGAAGTTCTCCAAGATTCTGTTTGAAAAATAACTTATTATGTTTTCGCGTACGAAAATCAGGTTATAGTGCATCTTACGGCAATACTTAATGGTATCCTATTGCTATTAGGATTGGTACATTTTAATTACGTTACACTCTTCAGGTGTGAGCTCCATGTGTTTTATTTAAGTCAAGTTTTTTCTTGCATGGCGGTTTATAACCCGCGTTTGGAAGTATCACATTTCTAATCTTTCATGATTTTATCCATGTAAGCACTTTGACTTAGTCCAATTAATCGCTTCGTTCTATCTCGGTAGATCTTGATTCCAAGAATAAATGTTGCTTCCCCTAAATCTTTCATGGCGAAACACTTTCCAAGATATGACTTTACACTTTGTAAACTTGGAATATGATTTCCCATGATAATTATGTCATCGACATTAAGTATGAGGAAAGTAACATTACTCCCATAGCTGTTTGATATACATATGGCTACATCAAGATTTTGAGCTAATCCATATAACCTTTTGATTTCTCATCAAATCATTTTTATTCTAGCTTCTTGATGGCTTGATTAAGATCAATAATGGATCTTTGAAAGCTTGCATTCTTTTCTGGGCTGTTTAGGCATCACAATACCTTTGGGGTTGACGACCATATAAATATCTTCATTAGGTTTACCATTTAGTAAGGCAGTCAGTTGTTGACTGATCAAACTGATGTTACTTTTTGAAAATGCCTAGAACAAGCAGACATTTCTCCATCTTATTTCGGTGTATGAGTGGCTTTTTGAGATTCAAAATCCTCCGGAATGCTCATTTGTACCTTTTCTTTTAATATATGATTATAATTCGAGTTTATTTTTTATGTATCCCTAGGAGTGAAACCCGGAGGGTATTTTAAGGTATCATCTGTTTGTAGTTGTTTACCACCATTATCGTTCTCCTGTTTCTTGTGCAGCAAATCATAAATGTGAAAAGGATCATCTGATGGAGACTCATTGACCCCTTTATTTTTAGCGTGCACCTCATTAGAATTTTCTTTGTCATTCTCAAATACAGTCTCACGGATTTCATTGACGTCATTTTCGTTTTGAATTGTTGCATTATCATATTCAGTTTGTGTATCTTCTTCCTCTATAAAATCAGGGTTCCATCCATTAACTTCTTTAGCATGGATCCAATACACCTTACCTTTGACGATGATTTTAAACGATTCAAAAATATTACCATCCATTTTCGTTTTGATGTAAACTCTTGTCCTGTGGAAACAAGTCTCCTCTTTATCATCCTTGTATAGTAAATCACCCCTATTCAGTGATAATTTTATGCTTTCAAAGGGACTCCTTCTATATCAATCTAAGCGACCCTCTGATCAACGTGAAATGAATCTGAATCTTGTTGTAAACTAGAAAACCATGAGCCAACTCCAACGTATAATAGAAAATGTTCTTTTGTCGATTTTGATTGGAATTCAATCATAACCCAAAGACCTCCCATGTATTTAATGTTAATGATTTCAAAGCCTTCTATGGCCAAAACCACCTTGAGGTTTGATACTGAACTAAACTCCTTTGCTTTCCCCATCAGAGATAAAGAAAAATCAAGCTCAAGATAACAGGATTCATCCAAAACTAATGCAGGTTGTGTCTCTTTCTCTTTATCATTATTTAGAGCGGATTTTTTTAACAGCAAACACATAAGAACCAGGAAAATTATCACTGTTAGGCGATTTATAACGGGACTCCTCAATAAATGTATTTTTCCTGATGTTAGTACGATCAGGTCCAGCAGCATTAGGAATAAATTTTTTAGGTTTAGACTCCCTTTGAAAAAGAACAATGTTTGCATGAAGTCGAAAGCTTCCAATACAAATAGTTCGTAAGTTTTTCAATCAAACGGTCCAAATTTACCACCTTGATGAAACGAATAAAATCAAATTGTTTACCTGCTTGCGATTTTTTAAAAGGGATATAAACATCAACAATCGAGCCATAATCATTACAAACACTCCAAAGATCACGAGCACAAAAATGATCAGGGAAATTAGTGATGAAAATGGATTTTGAGATCTGATGGGTTTGATCTTCCTTCTATTTAAAAGATTGCCACTTTCGATCACCCATAATGGAAGCAAAAAAGAAAACACAGGTAGGGTTTTGGGAAAAAGAAACGAAAAGGAAAAAATGAAAACAAAAAACAACAGATCCCTATGGTTCCATGTAAACTAACCTGTAAGAAACTTCATTAGAAATTGATCACATAGTTTTCATGGAAGGTAGTAGATCCGATGGTTGTTTTCGTGGAGGCCGACGAGAATCGTTTTAGGGTTTTTTATTCAGAAACATTTACAAGTTGCAAATGTTCAGTTGATTGCTCAATGAAAGCTTTTGAACAAGTAGATCATGAATTTACTAGTTACTTTATAGAAAACCAAGTTTTTAGTCCCACATAGGTAAAAGAAAGATTTTTTAATAGGTCATGTACTTGGTTCACATAATTATTTAGCAAAACATTACGCGGCCCGTTTCATTTAGATGCACCCTCATACTTACACATCAACATTTTACAAAAACATTACGCAATCAACAATTAGAAATAAAGAAATAAGTTAATAAATACTAATAAACATAAATAAATTTACACTAACATCTTATATATTCAAAGATTGAATACAAAAATTAAATGTAGAGGCTTTATGGTTTGTAATCAAAGCTTTATCAAGTGTATAATTCCACGTGAAATAATGGTATTATCGATTGTTAACTACAAGTTTAATACCAAGCAGATGTGAAAAGTTTTGGGAGTTACAGGCATACAAACAATCCCTTAATTAAAACCAAGGGTTCAGGTATTTAACACTCTATGTACATTAAATCTCAAAAATATTAAACCAAGGAATACAAACCATTATGTGGTTACAAATCGTTAATATCGAGTTCATATTTATATACAAAAAATTGTTTTCATTTTTAGTGTGAAATTTAGGAATTTAGTTTGGATGAGTGAATTTAGGTTGGTTCTTAATGACTTGTTTGAAAATTTTGGTGGTTGTTTACATGAAAGTTTTTTTAATATGTTATATGAAAGTTTCAACTTCGTAATTCTTATTCAATCATTTTTGGTTATCTTAGATGCATAAAGTAATAAATGGTTGCTTGGGACGCTATAACTGATGAGGTAAAAGAATTATTTGTTTCCCCAACGTTTTTGTATGTGTTGAATAGTTTCTGTTAGGATTATAAAAGTGTCGATTATGATACTTTAAGTAGTTTTATTAATTATTAATGTTTAGTCTTTATTTTACATGTAGAACGTAGTTTGTAATAAGGAGAAATATGCTTAAAGTGAAAAATATCATATTATCTAAAGAATATGGACTAGATTGCAAATTAGGGAAAATAAAGGAAGGGAAGCTAATCCTTCCCACTCCTATAAATACCCCCTAATCAACATTAGGGGGTTAAGGCTTGTAACTCTCACTTTCCCGCCCATTTCTCTTTTCTTTATAAAATTTGAAAATTTGTGAAAGTCTTACTTGGAACGATTTAAGAGACCAAAGAATCGTGTGATTCAAGATAAAATGTGACCTAACAAGTGGTATCATACGCCATTAGAGATTAAGAGTGATCTATTTTGTATTGCGTTATCGAGTTTGACGTGATGAATTTTGGTGGAATTCGGTACTTTCGAATGGTTATTTGAGCTTATTGATCATTTTCGACAACTTATATCACAATTACACTCATTGTCGACAGCAATTATGGATAAAAAGTGGTCATTTCGGTTGATTTGAGCAATTTCGGTATCCTTTCTTGTGTAGTATACGATTTCGACAAGGTATTTGATTGATACGAAGAGAATTCTCAAAGCTTTATCATTTTCAGAAGTTATATTGTTGTTAGATCGAGTTGTAATAGTTATACGAGTTTTTGGTTTTATCAAAACTTGTATATTAGGTGTTATTTTCAATTTCGGAAGTTGTTATAGAGTTTTAGCAGTTACACAAGTTTTTGGTTTTATCGAAAATTGTGTATTAGGAACAAGTCTCATTTTCGGAATAAATCTCAAAGTTGTAAAAGATACACGTTTTCTCGGTTATATCGGAAAACGTGTTAGGAAGAGTATTTTCGATATCATTTAACACACTTGACCCAATTTCGGTTTTATTAAAATTGTGTTAAACGGGAAAAAGGACAAGTTTTGACATTATAATACGGATTTGTGATTCGTAAAGTGCTCACTTATCTCGGTTTTATTGAAATTGTGATCATTTTTTGAATTCTAAGTACTAAAACCACATTTTCGGTTTCATCAAATTTGTGATATTCCTTTTTCGGAAATAGTATAAACGGATCAAATTTTATAAAAATTGATATTATTACGGTTTTATCGTGATTGATATATCGAATTATGATTGAAAGTTTTTCAAAAAGTGTGTATATCGAAAATTAGAAACGTTCCAAAAATTGTTTTTGAGTTGTCCGAGTTTAGTATTGTTCGAGAAATGTTTCGAAATTCATCTGACCGAGAACAGTATTGTCCGAGAAACACTGTGTCCGAGATTTCCAATTTTGGGTATTTTCGACCATAGTGTTATCGAATTTTGGGAATTCTAGACAATTTGCCCATTTCCGAATATTCGTCCTCAAATTTGTGACGCGTGTCTTATCGAATTTGCTAAATTCGACAAGTTGTGAAGTTTTTGATAAATCACAAATAGAACTCTTTTTCATCTACAAAGATCCAATCTTTGAGTCACAAGATATGTCGACTTTTAATACACATCAACAATCTCTTGCTAATGTCGGTTCTGAGACTAGACCTTCGATGCTTGAAAGAGGCAGTTATATACCATGGGCAAGTCATTTCAGAAGGTACCTCAATCAAAAGAGAGAAAACAGAAAATGGCTTAACAAGGCAATTGATAAAGGTCCATATGAGTTCAAAAACTACACTCCTCCTGAGTCCCAAACACCAAGGATGCAAACAGAAGATGTTTTAACAAGTGATGATTTGAAACACTATGAAGCTGAGATTGAGGCGATGAATTTGAATTTAGTCTTTATTCTAAATGAGATATATAATTCTGTGTATGCTTGTACAACTGTAAAAGCCATGTGGGAAGGAGTTGAACGATTAATGCGAGTGTAGAATTCTAGTAATCTTATGATCAAACCAAGAACAAGAGTGAGATGTGGGTTGTGATGTTAGAGAGAGATTGGATGGAAAAATGGATGAATTGTATAAAGATGGAATATGGAAAAATGGAACAACCAACCCTCTCCAAGGCTAGGAGAGGGGCTTATATAGGTCCTATAGGCCGGCCCATGGGTTATGATGGGCTTCCCATGGGTCTTGGGCCAGACTAGATTACTAATCTAATCATTACATAAACTACGAGCTAAGACTGTTACAACTTGGAAGTGACCGACACTTTTTGTGTTTCCAACAATCTCCCCCTAAGGGAGGTCACTCCAATTTACAAAACTTTAAACCTAGCATACTATGCTTCATCTTTAGTCTTTAGCTCGTACTCTTGACTTTCTCTTGAGAATATGTTGTAGTGATCATTGACTTCTGGATTGAGCTTGTTCCTTGAACTTGTATTTGACATTGTGATCTTGAGCATCTTGAGATCATCAACCAAGCACAATCTCTTCGCCATCTTGTAACTTTGCCATCTTGTGGACTTGCGACTTCTGGACCGACATGCTCATACCTTTCTTGATTTGTTGATTTGGAAAGCTTTAATGTTGCATCTTTCTTGAAATTCTTTAACTTTAACACTTCGTCACTTCGAGAAAGACGTTCGGTATCAGAGTGACGGAAACTTCTTTGAACTTCTTTGACTTTAATACTTCGTCACTTCAAGAAAGACGTACGGTATCAGAGTAGCGGAAGTCTTGAAACATGTACTTGAGCTTTCATGATGTCTTTATGTTTGTCGGTCGGGTATGAGCATGTGGCTATGGATCTTGTGAGCCAGCTGGAATCAGGGACCTCCACCACCATCTTTAAATAGCCTGCATAAAACAGTTAGCAATAAAGCGGGGGGACGAATATGGCTTTGTCATTCGCCCAGGTTTGGTTGGAGTAACCTTCAAATCCGTGAGGATCGACCTGTGATCAGATAGATTCAATTTAAGAAGAATCTTCTTGACAGGATTTCCAGCTGTAGTATTGAATCTTTCTAACACATAAGTATTAGATTCATCGTACTCAGCATGTTCTCATTATCGGAACGTCTCAAAGCAGACAGCACGATAAGAGTGAACCAGTGAGTTACTATCTCACCGATTGATATAGAAAATTGATTTGAAAATCAATCGGTGTATCACTTACAAAATTGTTTTTGTGACACACCGAGAGTGTTTTTAAGCAAATTCAAAATTTTTAATCGTTGATCCATAACCTGAACAAGTTTGATTCATAAAGAATCGCACCATTGTTGCTTTCCAGTTGTCACAAGCTTGATTCATAAGAATCGCACAAGTCACCTACCATGAGCTTGTTTGATGTTGGCTCAAGCAGGATTTCCATCTTCATTTGTGAGATACCCTTATGTATCACTAGGATGTTCTGGACAAATTAACAAAGATCTTGCGTAGGACTCTAATGATTTTACTAGATAGCTCACATTGTGTGAGATAAAGCTAAATTATGACAAGTATCCTAATGAGATTTATGTTTGATCTTTGTGGCTCTAGAATTAATAGTGCACTTTTAATTTAGTGATTGGGGCTGGAGCTGAGTGCAACCTTTTCAATATCAACTAACTCGGATTGAGTGAGCAAGTTAATTAGAATGGCGTGTATCTCTGTGAGTTTTGAAACAAAGTCTTTCCGACTTTGAGTGGCTGGGAGGGGATTGTGCATAACATCACTGGGTCCATGACTGTATTCAATATCAGACAACACCTAAGTGTTTCTAACAGCACATGTATTGACCCAATTTCTGCCTAAGTGTATGGAGGGCTTCTTTCTTTTCACCCTTTATCCTTACATTTCTTTTTCATTCTTCAACCCCTTCAATGCTTACCGAGACTTCATAACTAACACCTTGATTGGGTCTTTCTTCCAGTGTCTAGCTCCATCTCAGTCGGCGGCAATATTCTTGTTTCCGATTCTCACTTTTTCTCCTTTTTATCATACCTAAGGACTTCTACACTAACTAGTGGATATCCCTGGGTAGATCCCTCTGGTTCTGGATGGATCATGGGTTTGAAAATATCCTATACCTAAACCATCTTATAACTCCATAAAAATAAAGTACAGGTCGGTCTTTAGGGTATTCCATCACAATCAAACCAAAAACATTGAAAATTTATTTCAAAAGTGTTTGATATAAATATCAAATGGTTAACAATTTGAATGTTTTTATTCATCACTAAAAGCTCCCATTAACATGTGCATCTGTGATCGTAGTACGTGCTAAGTTGTGGAGTGCATGGAGGTCCATTTTAATTGATTAATTCATTTTAGTAATATACATTTAAGTCCAAGTTAATCACATTTTCTCCCTTTTCCAAACTGTTAATACCTTGATATTTGGATTATCATTTGCATTAACACGTTTCGGGGACAAAATGATGTATTCTAGCAGATTGGAACATATTATTGCTCCTCCTCAACTTTTGAGGGATTATAAGATGGTGCCGAGTACAATTATTTGAAAGATTTTGAATTTACTAAGAAATTCTTGTAAAATTTGTACTCGAGCACATCTTATTTTTCACCAAAAAGTCTACACTACATACAATCACATGATTATTATGTACGAGGTTTGACCTGATTGATGAGAACATCATATGATAGAATCATATGGTTCTTTTGTCCACAGCCGTAGGTATCTCTTCGTATAATTTTCCACCAACGAAACTTTTCCAAGCTCCTCATTAACCTTCTTTCTTTCAAGAAGTTGTCAATCTGATCTTTCTCTGTCAATGCACTATTTAGGTTTGCTTTAACTTCTTTCCAAGTTATGAATGTCCTTTGCATCAAACTTCGAAGGATAGAACAGATGTGTGTGATGATACTTATTGTAACTTGAGTTTATGTGGTTGGTGATGTCGGTGTTGATGTTGTCTTAGCTTCCCCCTAAACCAACAATCCTTTTTTTTGAGTAGATTCAGAACATTCTTGCAAGCCGCATCAAGCAGTCTTAATGTATAATGCCACAATTATCTGAAAGTACACAATAACCCTTTCAAGAATTTTATAACCGCAAACCAAGACATTTACGGATGAGCGCATTTCTCTCTTCAGGATAGCGATGATATAAATTGTAACACCAAAGTCAACTAAGTCCCGGATATCACAATTATTCCCTCTAAGTAGTCGAAATGGAAACACCTAAGTCAATTAAGTCCTAAATGTACTCATTTCTTTCTGCAGAATACTGACTAACTTAAGGAAACATCATACCTATGTGTACCTCTTTTATCAAATATTTATTTCTACTTCTTTTAGAATAAGCTTAGGGATTGACCGTTTGGGTAAACATTAATTGATTCAGAAAGAACTTTTCTCACGTTTTTTAAATGATAATACTCCTAACACTTCCCCCTGGGGACTCAAAATGATGCTTCTGGCTTAAGACGAGATGTCTCTTCCACCATGTGATTGAAATAGTGCACCCGAAAGATTCGAAACAGCCTAAAATCAAAAGAAGCTAACCTCAAAAGACAAAAGAAGCTAACCTCAAAAGACAAAAGAAGCTAACCTCAAAAGAAGGCCAAGGACACTATCAAGTATACATCTACTCCTTCCCCCTTGCTGGTTTTGACATGTCGGAATCAGCAAAACCTTATACGCATACATATTCGAGATCGTGTTTGAAGAATTAATAAGCTTAAATCTAGTCCGTGAGAATCAATTTCAAGGCTTTTAAAACTATGAAAGTATTTCCAAGCATTCCTAAGTCTTTTTCAAACTATGAGGTGTTGGCAATATTGATCGTTTGTAGTTTAAAGCCTGAATTCACTAAGTCTCAAATTGCAAATAAGTCCATAAAGATTTATACAAATGACATTTAAAGCTCTTGTAGTTAATATAAATTAACTCCCCTTGAAATTATTATCTTCATTATTTCAAAATTTATAGTTTATTCCATGACTTATTTTGAAAGACTGTGATAATTTCTCCCCCTCAAATAATGACCCATTTTCTATTTAAAGAGCGGTTGTCATTGAGTGAGTGGTCGAATTGTCTTTGAAAATCTTTTTGTGATTACTGAAAACGCTGATTCATTATGAAGACAACTTTTTACCAATAAAAATAAGATTTCTCTTATTTTAACACATAAGTGCACTGACACGCACACTTATGGAAATATAGGAAGCATGGGTTGTGTTGTAAAGTAAACACAAGCCTTTGCATGGTCATAAAGTAGACCATGCCCGAGAATAAATTCCCGTTGTTAGGAACAACTGTCTTTTAGACGACATGTTTTCCTACATGGTGAATGAAAAAAGGCGGGTGGTTTCTATCTGAAATAATAGCAAGCCCTATGGCATGTTTGAAAACATTAGAAAAGAAACATTCTTCTCGAACTTCACTTACTTTACAGGCTCGTATCATTGTTGAATGGCCTTTTCTAAGACCGATAAATGTTATCAATTTTTCAGAAGGACATGCCATTTTAAAACTTCTTTTTGTATTTTTCTCATTTTTTAATTTTGTATTTTGTTTTTGAAAAATTTATATAAAAAGAAAATATTTTTGGTTTTTCTGAGTTATATTATATACATATGATACAAAGGATATTCGAATAGGTACCACCACTATTCGTCAACGTCATCTGCCAACTTTTTCAGAGTCTCCGGCGTAAAACTTCGCATACCTAGCTTGTTGATTAGAAATTCAATTCTTCTCGAAGAGCTTTAGTGAAGATTGTCCGCCAATTGATACTCCTATTGACAAAGTAAAGGTTCCGATCACACCATTTTCAACATGCTCCTTGATGAAGTGAAATCTGATGTCTATATGCTTGGATCTGGAATGTTGAACGTTGTTGCAGCATAAGGCAATAGCGCTTTTGTTATCACAGTACATTGGAATTTTATTGAATCCAAAGCCATAGTCGGTAAGTTGTGATCTCATCCAAAGGACTTGAGCACAACAACCGAACAAAGCAATATATTCAGCTTCCGTACTGGATATCGCAGCGCTTTTCTGCCTTTTTGACGACCAGCTCACAAGTCTATCACCCAAAAGTTGTATACTACCAGATGTGCTACGGCGTGTATCTTGACAACCAGCATGATCCGCATCTGCAAATGCTGTTAGTGCAAAGGAAGAATCCTTCGGATACCAAAGACCCCGATGTACGGTTCCTTTTAGATACCGAAAGATCCTTTTTACCGCATTTAAGTGCTTTTTGGTAGGCCGAGCCTGATACCGGGCACACATGCATATAGCAAATTGTAGGTCAGGTCTACTGGCTGTAAGATAAAGGAGGGTGCCAATCATACCACGATAGTGTGACGGATCTACAGCTTTCCCTTCTTTATCCTCATCCAGTTTGGATTTCTCCACCATGGGAGTATCCATGAGGCCATCACACACACAAGATTCAAAGCCATATTTCTTTAGTGATTCAAGAGCATATTTAGATTGGTTTATGAAGATGCCTCTGGGACTTTGAGAAATCTGTAGTCCTAAGAAAAATGAGATTTTACCCATCATCGACATCTTGAATTTTGAACACATGATTTTAGCAAATAGATCACAAAGTTCAGGAGTAGATGCAGCAAAGATAATGTCATCGACATATATTTATACCAGTAGTAGTTCCTTGCCTTATCTACGGATGAATAGAGTAAGATCCACTGAGCCTTTTGAGAAGTCATTGGATATCATGAATGAAGACAACATATCATACCACGCGCGTGGAGCTTGTTTCAACCCATAAAGAGCTTTCTTGAGCTTGTACATGTAGTTAGGTTTGTCTGGATCCACAAATCCGTCCGGTTGGCTAACATAAACCTCTTCCTATAGATTACCATTCAGAAACGCAGTCTTCACATCCATTTGATAGACGACCATGTTCATATGAGCAGCAAACGCCAGAAAAATTCGTATAGCCTCTAATCTTGCAACCAGAGCGAAGGACTCTTCAAAATCGATTCCCTCTTCTTGACGATAACCACACGATTGGCGACCCAACCGAGCCTTGTTTTTCAGAATACCTCCTAACTCATCAAGCTTAACCTTATAGATCCACTTAAGAGAGATGACAAATGCTTTGTCAGGAGGAGGAACAAGTTCCCAAACTTCCAGACGTTCAAATTCATGAAGTTCCTCTTGCATAGCTTCAATCCAACATGCTTGAGTTAAAGCGTCTTTGTAGTTCTTAGGTTCAACTGATGTGAGAAAGGCATCATAGTAGCAGAATAAGGCTTGTTCATGGAGTTGTAGTCGTGTGGAAACTGGTCTGTCGAGAGCACCGATTATATTCTCAAGTGGGTGATCCTTAGTCCATTTGCTATTGTGTTCTGAAACTTGGTGATCGGGAGGCACAATTGTATGAATAACATCTGATGATGAGGATTGATCAGAAGTAACTTCTGGAATTGGAATACCAAAGTACGGATCATTACCCATATGTGCGACTTCAATATCATGATTGTCTTCTTCAACATCATGAGAAATAATAGGAGTTTGAGTTTCTTGTGTTGTATGAGAGTTACTTGGTGATGGTGCATCTTGATCAACTGTAGTTGAGGAAGGTGAACCAGTTGATACAGCATGTTCAGGTGCAACTACTTCAGGAATAGGAGCAATGACTTCTGGTGCTTGTAAATCAACATAAGGTTGGGGATTAAGTGACTCGTCAAACATTGGTTGAAACAACAAATCCCAGTCAGATCTCGAAGGTGGTACAAATGGTGTGGAAGAAGGAGGGTTTGGTACGAGTCCTGAACTGATTGTTACAGGAGTCATTTCATGAAGTGCGGGTCCTGAACTGCTGTGTTCAGAAGCCATCGCGGTCAGCTCATCAAAGTCAACATGAATGGTCTCAATTATTCGTCTGGTACGTCTGTTATAAATCCGGAATGCTTTCTTTGTGGGTGCATATCCAATGAAAATACCAATGTCAGCCTTCGGTTGTAACTTGCCCAAATTCTCGCTATCATTCGTTGGGTAGCAGAGTGCACCAAACACATGAAGATACGATAGATCGGGAGGTTTGTCGTGTAAAAGCTCATATGGTGTTTTACCGTGACGACGACGTATCATGGAACGATTTTGGGTATAACAGGCTGTGGCAACCGCTTCGGCCCATAGAAATAAAGGAGCTTTTGCATAAATTAACATAGTGCGGGCTGCTTCAATTAGCGTACGATTTCGTCTTTCAACAACACCGTTTTGCTGTGGAGAGCGTGCAACTGATGTTTCATACGTGAGTGGAGATGGGAGGGTCGCGGCGTTTTTGGTACATCATGGACAGGTAGGCGATGGCGGATGGGGCTGCCTGGTATGCTATGGCTGTGAGTGGGTGGGGGGATTCTGCTGAGGAGGGAGGGGAGGGGCGGCGGTCGGAGAGAGGGGGTTTAGGGGTTAGTTGGGCTTCGGGTTTTGCGAATTGGGTACGTTTTTTTTAGATTCTTTACTATTAGGGTTTCGGTTGGTATTAACTAAATCTCGAAGGTGTGTGTTTCAGTGGATGGGAGGACTTTTCTTGATTGTGTGGTTGGGTACAATTTTTTCCGTGTTGGTTCTGGGGGGTTTTTATGGGTACTGGGGGGATGCAGGTGAACATTGAATCTTTTTTTTGTGGTGAACCTATGGAGGGCGCAGCTAGTAAGGTTTGGGTTTTAGGTGTATTGGTGGTGTTTGGCATCAGCAAGGCGGATATGGGGGTCACTACATTTTTATTTCTATTTTTCTCGGGGGACGTTATCGTACTGGCTATTTTAGTAACAATTATGTGGGTAGTATCATTGAAGTGTTACTTTGCGATTTTTATGATGACTCCGTTTGAGGCGAGTGGATGAACAGAGTTATGCGCGGGCATTTGGGTGTTTACTTGTGTTTATGTTTTTGGTGGGTGCATGCGGAGGGACATTTGGGCTACGCCTGCGTGATTGTTGGCGATGCCAAAATCTGACACCCTTTAGGGCGCTTGAAGAAACGATCACACAAATGAAATGGGTCGCTTCACCTGGGGGGATAGGAGTGGGTAGGGAAGGGTCCAATTGTCACTTGTTCATGCAGGTGTAATGTAACTGGGCAGCTCGGGACGTGGGTGCGGTGAATGGGTGCTGTGGAATGGGGTGGCTGCAGTGGGTGGTTGTTGTTGAAGAGTCTGTACTTGCTTGATTTCTCGGGTGGTTGTTTTTTGCACTTTTTGTGGGTGGTGGGCGGAACGGGGGGGCGAGCGTCGATGAGCTCATCGGAGGTATCTTTGACTAAACCACCACCAACACACAGTATCATCTAAATGTATTTTGGGGTGGAATTTATAAACCTGGCTCTCGGCTGTGTGAATGCTTGCAGGTCCATTAGGAGAGGAGTTGGGCGAGGTCTAGTAGTAGGCCGTAGCACTATTGGCTTAGGGGTATTAATGCATGGAGTTAAGGTTTACGTAGGGGGGGATATTGGGTATGACGTGCGGGGAGGTGTGCGTATAATGGGGGGTGTGTACGATTGAGGTGCTGGATGCGGTGGACATAGATTGTTGGGGTGAGATTTTTTCAGCGATGGGCGGTACGGGACACCATGGAGGTTATTGTGGTACCTGGGGGGTGTGTTTATACTATATGTCCTCTCCACTTAGATTATGTTACATATTGTAAAACTGAATACATGATCCTATCTATGTTTGATGAATGTACACACGGTTTCTTATGGTTTGATATCATATTTGTTATGATATTCTTTGTAAAAAAATGGATTGATTCTGAAATAGGTTGTACAGGTTGTTTATGGATTTAAACATGATGTGGTTTGATATAATTTGGCTTTTCAAAGTTATAAAATACAAACTCTTTATAATTATGACACACGTGGATAATAAAAGGGTGATTTTGTGATGTCGATCTTCATACAGTAGGTTGGACCCCCATTTACATAAAAATATACGCCTCATGTGATTCCAAAATGATAAGAAACTCGAAAAAAAAAACCGATTTATAACAGAAAAAGATACGGTTAGTTACGAGTTTTACGACGAGGAAATACTTTTATAAAACTCTATTAGAGATATGATAAAATGTATTATTCATTACAGAAAGTGATATTTTTTAAAACATATAAAATTATGATTATATAACTTTTTAAATTACGAGATCGTACTCGAAAGATCGTTATAAATAAAACGGAGCTTATTGTATATAAACGAAATATATATTTAAGACAGTCTTTCGATTCAACACAAAAAACTATGTAAAAAATATTGTTATATATGGTTTGATACAGTAAAAATACACTGTGGCTATCATGTAAGAAAACGTTTGGTGTTAATATGTTTGTTTATTTTGATGATTTTAACTCGACTCATTAATACGAAACTTGTGGGCATAAAGAACTCGTAAGGAATCGGGCGGTTGTCTTTAAAACGAGGCAAGTAGTGACGCTGGATTGTTCTAACCCGTGTTTGCCACTTTTGCCTGTGGCTGTAATAGGGTGGGGTTCGGGTGTTGAAAAGTACTTTGTGCGAAAACATGTGGAGATTGCAGTTATAGGTGATGTATACATGTCTGTAAAACTTTATCAATTATTTAAATTTTTACAAAGTCAAATTGAATATATATTAGATTATACGTCGTTCAAATTAAACGAATAAGATTTAGCCCAAAGGCAATTTTAATATTATGTCGCAAAACACGAGTAGCGGGGATGTAGCGTGTGATAGAAGCATACGGGGGTGTAGTGGAGCTATGGTCGTGTGGACCGAGGGGAGGTGGGGCTCGATAGGAGGCCGTCTGAGGGGGGGGGCTTGTTCGTGGAGCGTACGTGTTGGTGGGTATGGGCGTGTGATTTATGGGGGCCGTGCTGCCGCTGTCGGGCACGACACGACCGGTTGATGGATGATAGCCCAGGAAAGATAGTATGATGAAGCTATCGACCTATAAAATATTCAAAGTGGGTTTAGTTACTTATACGAACTATATTGAATATTAGGTGGCCTTTCGGTTTACTTGTGAGCAGGTGCGAGGTGGAGTCGGGGGGTGGACCAGACACGCATGGTGAGGGGCAGTAGCCCCGATTTTATGTTTTTAAACTGTTTTGGGGGAGGAGAAGAGGTGTATACTGATAAGGGGTGAGCTTTCGGGGGAGGTGGAATGTTATTTGTCTTAGCGTACGGGCAATTCTTTGTGAGTGTCTAGTCTCGCATTTCAGCTTGTGGAAGGGTTTTAGAGCATGAGCGAGGTGGGGGTATACTTGCGATGTGACTAACTCATATAGTTTTCTACAGTTCAATTCTCTTTCGATAATGTGTGAGTTCATAGTCATCGCTTTTCAAATCTTTTGATTGGTTATTTTTAACCCGCGTGGGGATGTCGAGGGAGCGGGGTCGTTCGATGATAGGGGTACGTGTGGTACACTTTGGATACGGGCAATTAGCGGGGGGAGGGATGTTGCCGACAGGGGTTCTTGTGGGGTCAAATTGCTTCGGGTGGTGATTGATACGGTATGGTGGTGAGGGGATAGATAATTACAGTATGAAGCATTTGCTAAAGCATCACCAGCTTGATCATACTCTTCTTTTGATGAAGGCCGATAGCCTGACATTTTCTCTAAAATAAAAGGCTCTTTCATAGCAACCACTTCTTCGAAAGCTTGACATCGATCATAAATAATAGAGGACCTAACAAGCATCGCTATAAGCACACCTAGATCATCACTGCGAACAAGCTTCATAGCTGCGTCTGGGATAACTTTAGAAACAACAGCGACTCTATCCTGCTTGAAGTTGTCTATCTCCTACAATAATTAAATTTCAGAAGACTTGAGCCTCTTCCTTTCAGACTCAATACCTTTGATTTTAGCCCGAAGAGAAGACAAAGTATGTTCATAATTAATCCATTTTTTCTCCTCAACTATAAGCCTGACATACTTACTATGAAGACCATCCACTTGTCCTTACAAAGTTTTGATCTTAGCACGCATATCAGAAACAAGAGGATTCTTATCCAAATCCTGAAGAGCCTCATTACACTTCTTTTCTAGTTCAACATAAGCCCTATCCTTGTCAAGCTCTCATGCTCGAATGGCATCATATGAAGTTTTGGCCTTATGAAGTGCAGAAATAAGTTCTCGCGTCCTACTATTCAGCACATTGTTAAGAACAGCATGCCGCATATAGGCCCTATTATGAATATCACAAATTTGCTCTATGCTTTTCTCCCTAAGATGTTGTTTCTAAGATGGAGGAGTAACATGTGCAACAACCCAATGGCAGTCTGTCGCATCCCTTAACTCCCTAGCTGAAGGAAATTCGGTAAACAAAAGCCATGAAAAATGACGACATTGTTAAAAAAATCACATAAAGGTCCATTTTGAAGAAGTCCAGAGCATACCATAGATATCAGAATCTTTATCAACATCCATAGGAGTAGAAGCCTCACCAGCAACCTTACTAGCTCGGGCAGGCACTTTTTAAACCTTCAAAGGCAAGGCCTTCCCAGGGACACCGGAAGCAACCTTCCTCTAGCCAAGAATTTTGAGTTTATTGCTAGCCTCAGGGTGGGGAGCTAAAGATGGACCAACTAAAATTTGCTCATCCTCCCCATAGGAGGGATCATCAGAATCAGTAACATTCTCTACAATATTTGAGGGGTAAACAAAAGATAAGGGAGTAGCACCAATAACGGGAGCATCGTTGTTTACAGATTTTGCAGATGGAGAGTTTTGACCCTCACTAACACCTTCCGCATGTAAAAAATTAAACTCACCATCAACCCCCTCAAGCACAAAACTCTTGAAGTCCAATTCTATAAAAAAAATGAATGTGCATCAATTGGATCATCCCCTTTCTGGAACACTGGAACAACTAGACCGGAGTCTGGTTGGGAAAATTCAGGTTGTTGCTGTTGATAGGTTGTGGTAGCATATTCCAATTGTGGGATTGATGGTTGTGGAGAATAAACGTTGTGGTGAACTGTGGATTGGTACTCATTTGATGGATAAGTGATTGAAAGAGGTGTTGATTGATTGGTTGTGAATTGTTGAGTCTGATAAGGTGTAACAAACTGTGAAGACTGATATGGTGAAACATGATGTTGAGATAGAGACTTTGGGTGAGTTTGTAGATGAGATTGATAAGCTGGCTGAGTTAATTGGTGAGATGCAACTAAAGCAAGAGGATCGGAGTTGCGTTCATGCATCAAACGAACTTCATTTGCATGTCTTTCATGTTGTTGCAGGTAAGCATGAAGCTGATCAACATTGGTAGTGTGCAAGTCTTTGACCAATTTAACATCAGTAACAAATTTGCTCCATTCATCAGGAAGAGTGTTTAAGAACTTGGTGTTAACTTGAAACTGTTCCAATGGCATCTTGTAGATGTTCATATCATTGAGTAACAGGGTGAACCTCAAGTAGTACTCATGTAGCGTCTCTCCTTTCTTGTAAGTGAACTTATCGAATTCATCATACAGCTTGCACTCACGTTCTTGTTTTGTTAACGACGTTCCTTGCATTAGCAGTTTAATCTTCTCCCAAAGATCTTTTGCCACACGATGTTGACTCACAAGAGCATAGATTTCAGTTGGAAGGCCTTGGAGAATGATGTTTATTGCTTTGATGTCACAATCAGCTTGAATGGCTTCAGCGGGAGTCAGTTCAACATATTCCTTAAGCCTTGTTACTCCATCCTCAGTGATTGAAGGCCAAACAAGTGGTCCTTTTTCAACAGATGCAAGAATCATTCTTCCATGTGGTCTATTCATCATATAAAGTTCCATTCTGCTTTTCCATGAATCATACAAGTGTTTTTCAAGCATCGGTGGTTTGTTGTCTCCTCCAGAGAGAAGTGACTTATCAGCAAGAGTCGTCATTGTGGTATCCAAAAGATTACAAATTGATCGATCAGTGGTAGAAAGAAATTGTGTTTGGTTATGTGATTATTAAGTCTTGAAGTGAGAGTCTTGAAATGCAATACACGGGATTTTACAATTCTAGCAAACGAGGAAATAAGTGATTGTTTCACAGGGATTTTACAAGTAAAGTCTACTCCCCACACAACTACCTTACGCATCATCCACCATTCAAAAGAAAAGACCATTGGTTTATCAACTAAGAACCGTATAATTTAGAAATGAGTTTGTTAAGTTTAAATTTAATTTGGTTTCACTAGTTCGGTTGACAAATTAACTGGTTCGGTCCTGTCTAGTTCGATTGTCACTAGTTCGGTCCTAGCTAGTTCGGTTGTCACTGGTTCGGTCCTAGCTAGTTCGGTCCCCAAAGTAATTAGCTCGTTCGGTTCCCAAATAAGAGTAGCTAGTTCGGTTCCCAAAGTAATTAGCTCGTTCGGTTCCCAAATAAGAATAGCTAGTTCGGTTCCCAAAGTAAACAGCTCGTTCGGTTCCCAAATAAGAATAGCTAGTTCGGTTCCCAAAGTAAACAGCTCGTTCGGTTCCCAAATAAGAATAGCTAGTTCGGTTCCCCTCGTTCGGTTCCAACACAAAGTATCTTGTTCGGTTCCAACTACTACGAAACTCAAATTTTCAAAACTCAAAAAGACACGATTTTTAATGGTTTTTAGCAAAAAATTCTTGTATAACTAGTGTTACTAACCCTATAGGAACAATAAAAATGAAGACTTTAAGGTTTTTAAGCCAAAAAATTTGAATCACTATTTTGCTCTTTGTAAAGGTTTTTGAACACAAATCAAACACAAAAACTAAACACACCACTCCATGGCTCTTGATACCAATTGTAGAATTCTAGTAATCTTCTTATCAAACCAAGAACAAGAGTGAGATGTGGGTTGTGATGTTAGAGATAGAATGGATGGAAAAATGGATGAATTGTATAAAGATGGAATATGGAAAAATGGAACAACCAACCCCTCTCCAAGGCTAGGAGAGGGATTAAATACTTCCTATAGGCCGGTCCATGGGCTATGATGGGCTTCCCATGGGTCTTGGGCCAGACTAGATTACTAATCTAATCATTACATAAACTACGAGCTAAGACTATTACAACTTGGAAGTGACCGACACTTTTTGTGTTTCCAACAGGGTTTCAGCGGGTTCTTGCTGAAAGTTGTTGATCTCCTCCATTTTCTTTGCAGTTCGAGCAGGTGGGCAATACTTGCTTAGAAATTTTGTCTTTAGATCTTCCCAAGTTTTAATTGGACCAGATGGTTTGTTTCTTAACCAACAACTCGCGGCTCCAGTTAAGGACATAGGGAAGACTCGAAGCATTATTTGACCTTTAGTAATATTAGGAACATGGAATAAGTTAAAAATCTCAAGAACTTTCTCAATGTGTTCGTTCGCATCTTCATGATCTGAACCGTTGAAGGTGTTGTCTCGTAGTTCCTTGAGAAATTGGCCTTTCAGTTCAAAGTGATCTTTGTCATTAATTTTAGGCCTAGCAACTCCCGATCCATAGTCAGATCGGGTTTTACTCTTTATTAAATACCTTAACTATCTTGAGATGCTCAGGATATTCTAATAGGGGGAACAAACACAACTATTGCGACTATGGTGTGAGCGATGGTGTTGCTTATAAAGAACCCGGAGTCTTTAAAGAAACTTCAACAAGAAGTGAGAAATTTGACCGAGAACAAAGGAAAAGTGAACGAAGATGATCTTGACAAGCTCAAATATCTAAAAGCAGTAATCAAAGAGACTCTCAGATTGTATCTAGTTACACCACTCTTAGTCCTACGAGAAGCAATAGATCGGTGTGTTATAAACGGATATGAGATACCCAAGAAGATTTTGGTCTACGTGAACGCATGGGCAGTAGGGCAAGACCTCAACTACTGGGAAAGACCTGAAGAGTTCGAGCCAGAAAGATTCATGGATAGTGGCAGTAGTATTGATTACAAAGGGATAGATTTTGAGTTGATCCCATTTGGGTCTGGACGTAGAATTTGTCCTGGGATATCGATGGCGGCTGTAACAATGGAAATGACTCTATCGAATCTTATTTACTCGTTCGATTAGGAATCACCTGTGAAAGCACAAGAAATTAATACTTTAAAATCTCCTAGCACTGTAACACATAAAAAGAATGCACTCCAACTCATGGCTAAAGTTTATGATCATGACAACAAGAACTGATTTGTTTAAGAATCCTGTCTTTTATGCATTCTTATTTGTTACCATTAAAAGTTTAATATTTTGAATAATTATGTATGTTTTGAAAATTGTCATACTATTCGAGTTATAAATTTGATAAAAAAAACTGCTAAATGAGAATAAAAGATAGAACAAAAGTTGTTTCAAGATGATAGAGATCATCTTGACCGATTATGTACAAGTTAAATTGATAAATATTCTTTATTTAATCAAAATTATAGGTTTATTTGTTTTTTCACTTTTCACAATACATACAACATGAGCTATCAAAATGAAATTAAAACTTAAAAAGGATCATTTTCCTAAAAGATAACTTGTTGATTTTATTTAAATTGTTATGTTTGACTTTTTTGTTTTAACTGCAATTTTTTTTCAAAAAGTTTGAATTTAATTATTTATTATTAGCAATAAAATAACAATGTAGTTGTTTCATCTTTAAGGCTACTCTCTATGGTAGGTGTTGCACCACCACCACCTCATCATTTGGTGCGTAGACAACATAAAAGCAACCCACCATCACATCTCGTTTGCACTATAGTGTTGGTATGGACCACTTCTCTTTGGGATTACTTATTATATTAATTGCTTATAGGGGCTGTTTGGATTGCTTATGAATACAACCTCATAGGGAGTTGTATTGGATTAATGAAATATTATAAATACTATAAGTTGTTCCAATACATTTAGTTACCACATACAAGTAGATCTACATGAGTTTAAAAATGGAATTTTGATGTTTTTATTTTAATTAATATTATCCCCATAAATTATCTTAATTCATTCAATCAAATACATATACAACACAGTTCTTGAATAACAAGTTGGGCCAAAGGCCATAGAACTTTCAATATATAAAATATCGCTATAGGATAATGTTAATACTCGCTCGCAGTTACAACGGGAGGTCTTCGGACGTTCAAGCTGGAGCGAAACTCAAAATAATGTTGTGGGGAGTCCTTAAGTAAAGATAATAGCATTCTGAAACCGGAAAGGAACATGAAGAACATGAACTTGTCTAAGGAAACAAAATCACAAACATAATGTATATCTATCTCAATGTGCTTAATCCTCTCATGTCAAACCGGATTAGTAGAAAGATACACAACACTCACATTATCACGCAGTTTCAGCAACCACATTAGCAACACCCCAATATTCAACATAAACACTAGATCGAGATACCTGGCGTTTAGCAGACGAGGAAAGCAAGTTATCCCTAAGAAAAATACAGTATCGAGAAGTAGATCGACTAGTGACTGGACAATCAAACCAAGTCAACATCCATATAAGCAGTAAGCTGAGCAGTAGATGAAACATGGATATGTAATCCATGATCAATAATACCACGAACATAGCAAAGGATATGCTTCATAGTATAGAAATGAGGCTCATGAAGATCATGCATATAAATACACACTTATTGAACAATATAGGAAAGATCATGGCATATAAAAGTAAGATACTGAAGAGCGTCAACCAAACTGCGATACAAAGTCAGATCAATGACATGATCTTAATTAGGACCAAGTTTGGACTCAGTGTCCACAGGGGTCCGGCACGGGTTGCAATTGAGCATAGGAGACCGCTCAAGAATCTCCTTAGCATAGGTGGCCTGAGACAAAAATAAACTCGCAGATGATCGAGTAACAGAATTGCCCAGAAAATAATTAAAATTACCCAAATCAACCATAGCAAACTCTTCATGAAGAAAAAAAATAACCCGTTGTTGAAAAGTTACAAAAGAGACAGGTTGAATAATGTCATCAACATAAAGTAATAAATAAGCAATATCCATCTCAAGATGAAAGATAAACAATGATGAGCCAGTTTTGCTATGTTAAAAACCAACTCGTGTAGTATAAGAAGCAAAGCTTTAAAACCATGCTTGAGGGGTTTGCTTAAGCCCATAAAGAGACCATCGCAAATGAAAAACATACTTAGGATGATGTGGATCAACGAACCCAAGTGGTCGATACATATAAACATCCTTAATAGTCTAAGATAGAAGACCATGAAGAAAAGAACTCTTCACATCCGATTGATGAAAAGGTCACTGTCTAAAGACAACAAGACTCAATACGTATAGTAGTCGGCTTAGCAATCAGACTGTGATACGAACAGGGGCCGATTTAGAAAAGTGTATCGACGCAACAAAGAAGCGGCATAGAAATTCGAGGGGGCTGGATGTCATTTAATTATTCTTAGTAGCTAATTATGTTTTATTTATTATTTTGTTTGTTGGGATCGACCTTATATAAGGCACCGATTCCTATTAGGGTTTTTCATTTAGAGATTACTTATTTTATTGTCTTGAACAGGAGGTTACCGGGTCTCAAATACCGGCCGTCTAATAAATTCTAGCATTACCCCTTTGATTCCAATTTAATTTGTATCAAATTGGTATTAGAGCCAGGTTCTTGCTACATGTGGAGATTGTCGATCAACCATGACGAAGATCACTGACAATGAAGCAAGCCTAGAACAATTCAAATCAGCTTCGTTGTCTAATCAGGAAGAAACATTAAATCGCTTTGATCGGGTGCAAGAATCGATTGACAAGAATAAATCAGACGCGGATAAGCAATTCGTGGAGCTGTTGCAGCTCTTGGAAGCCCTACAACCACTTGTCACCCTTCCCATCACCATTCTACCACCGCTGTCCTATCCCGCCACATTGCCGACCCACCAAACTATCAACAAAATACCACCCATCAACCCTTTAACACTACCGATCAACATCCAAAACCAATACCATGCTAATTACCCATCGTTTTTGGTTCAACCATCAGCAACTTATACAAGTTTTTCAGGCCTCTAGTTTTATTCGTAGGGATTCCCGCTTCTAATGAGCCAGCCAGGAGATGTCAGCAGAAATCAGAATTTAAGACCACCTATTAACAATGAATTGATTTTCTAGAATTACAAGGGCAATACGTATGAATCTGAACGAGGATGGCATCCAGGGTCTGATCACCAATTAAGAAAACTTACAATGTCATTGTTCGACGGGGAAGACGTGTATGGTTGCGTATACCAGGGGGAGAGATGTTTTGAGGTGCAAGGCTTTAATACCACTAGGGAACGGCTTCGTGCAGCGATCTTGAGTTTAGAAGGGCTTGCCCTGTCCTGGTTCTGATGGATTAAAAGCCGCCTGTTACACTGTTTTCAATCCTCACAAGATGGTAACTTGCATGAACAGTTTTTCTCCATTACTCAACAAGGGACGGCTCGCGATTATGTGACATTATTTAACAGGATGGCTGCTTAATTACCCGGTCAATCGAAGGATGTGTTGGAGGGTATCTTTATTAAAGGGTTAAAACCAGAATTAAGAATGACAGTTAGAACGCATCAACCATCTAATTTAAGTCAGGCCATGGACTTGACTCTGCTCATCGATGAAAGTAGATTAGGTGGGGCGACCCTAAAGCTGGCGATTAACGGGGTTGGGGTGGTGGGTTCACGATCGTAGTTGTCTCTGAAGGGTGTGGAAACAAAAAAGAAGCAGAATGAAGCAGGGAGACCCCCGTTTAAACAGATGACGGAGTTTGAAATAACAGACAAGAAAGCTAAAGGCTTGTGTTTCCAGTTTGATGGGAAGTTTGGTCGTGGTCATCAGTGTCCCGAGAAATCGTTACATGTACTTCTCCTCCATGAGGATGGTGACGAGGAGGCTGATGATTACCACGAGGATGATGAGCATGTCCACCACGATGTGGTGGAAGTATCAGCATACTCCGTGGTAGGTATTACTACTCTCATACAATGAAACTCTGAGGTTTTATTCAGGGATATGAGGTAGTTGTTTTTTATTGACAGTAGGGCTACCTATAATTTTCTATCGATACATCTGGTGGAACAATTGGGGTTACGGGTTACCGAGAAACGGGAGACAGGGATTACCTTGGGTAATGGGAAATAAAGATCAGCTCGGGTATTTGTAGAGGAGTGAAGTTAAATTTACAAGTCACCGGGTGACCGAAGATTTTTATTCGCTAGAACTGGGTAGCACTGGTGTAATTCTAGGGGTGAAGTGGCTTAGGAAGTTGGGGGAGACACGGGTAAACTAGAAAGAGTTGGCGATGTCCTTTCAAAGAGGATTTGATAGGGTAACCCTACGAGGGGAGCCCGAGTTGCGAAGGACAGAGGCATCACTTTGGTCATTTACCCGCGTCATTCCTGACGTCAGTGAAACATACTTGATAGGATTGACTCGTGTAGAAGACACCTCTACCATGGTTACGCCGGCGCATCCTGCGCTAGTTTCATTATTAACTAACTACTCGGATATTTTTGTTTTGCTTGCAGGATTACCACCCCCGAGGGACCATGAGCATACCATTGTCCTAAAAAGTGACACAGAGCCCATTAATGTCTGCCCTTATCAGTATACCCAGTTACAGAAAGATGAGATTGAAAAACTGGTGGGCGAAATGCTAGAAGCAGGAATAACCAGACCCAGCACGAGTCCTTTTTCAAGCCCCGTACTGTTGATGAAAAAGAAAGATGAAAGTTGGAGGTTATGTGTTGATTATCGGGCTCTAAATAAGTCGATCGTTCTAGATAAGTTTCCTATACCCGTAGTCGATGAATTGTTAGATGAGTTACATAGTGCAGCCGTGTTTAGCAAGTTAGACCTCAAATCGAGATACTATCATATCCGAATGAAGGAAGATGATATACAAAAAAATGGCATTTAGGACTCACGAGGGCTACTATGAATTTTTTGTTATGCCCTTTGGGTTGACTAATGCACCCTCCATTTTCCAGTCTCTAATGAACCGATTTTTTTGACCATATCTGCGACGATTCATGTTGGTATTTTTTGACGACATCTTGGTTTATAGTAACAGCATGGCCGAGCATTCTGAACACTTAAGAATCGTTTTTGACTGTCTAAAGAATGAAAAGCCTTTCTGTAACAAAAAAAAGTGTATATTCGAGCAGCCACGGGTGGATTATCGTGACCCGCGACGGGGTAATGGCGGATCCGTCTAAGATCTCCGCCATGACAGAGTGGCCACTTTTGAAAAATATAAGGGAGCTACGAGGTATTCTGGGGTTAACCGGGTATTACCGGAAATTTGTATAGGGGTACGGGAAAATTGCTCGGGCTTTAACGGACCTACTCAAGAAAGATAATTTCCGTTGGACAGATGATGCAACTCAAGCTTTCTAAAAATTGCAGGAAGTAATGACAAAGGTACCTGGTGCGGTCGTTGTAGGACTTCAACAAGAAGTTTTACAAATCCCTAGGCAGAGCACCTAACCGTTGTAGTGTAGAACAGGCAAGACTCAGTGGTTGTTATCGTTCTCTAGGGGAATAGGTTGGGAAGGCTCGAACAGAATCTAACAGAGGTCTACAGGGTTGAGAGAAGATTCTTTTTATATTTTTATTTTATAAAAAGCAGGTAAAATTATGGTTTGAGAGATTGTTTGATTAAACTAATAATAAATAAAATAAATTTAAACTACTTTGGTGATAACTTATATGATAAACGAACGTATTTACTTAATCATGCACTACTCCTCGGATTGCTTCTCTAAATCCTGTTGCTTTGTCACACTTGTGATGATCTGTGTAAGTATGTCCTAAGTCATGAACGAATTACACGAACCCGCCGTCTATTTAATATTCTGTTAAGGCAACGCACAAGTAAGGTAGTATGAAGACTGTTACTGATGGTATCCTTTCTACACACTTGCGTTTCCCTAGACGTCTATGCCAATTTAACATCTTATGGCTAGTTTTCTAAAGCCTAACGCGCACATCCATCACAATAAACA
>BQNB010041357.1:0-45115 GCA_026074375.1 Tanacetum coccineum
ATATATATATATATATATATATATTAAATGTTTAATAAACGTACTCTTCGTGTCTTAACGTGTGTGCCCCTAATAGGCTCACATATTTCTGGTCGTATTACATGCGTATCCGACTCCCACTTTCCAACAATAAAATTAATAGAAGAGCAACAATGTCTGCAAATCAAGCCATCTGCAAATCGGCTACATAAGGTTCTTGGTTCTAGACATTACCGACCCACTCAAGTAAAAGGAGAAACAAAGAAAAATCTTTTATCTCGTGTCATCTCACTGTATATAGGAAACAACCCAAAAGCTTCCCATTAATAACCCACAACTTATTCCATATTCCAAACGTAAAACATACTTTGCAAGTGATACATATGGAGCATCTTGAGAAAAGTCGACAAGAGAAATTGATGAACAAAAATGGGTTTATGATTCTTCGTTCGATCATAGAGGTCGAACACCTCTTCGCGCTTCCACCGGTGCTTGGAAGGCATCCTTGTTCATTATCGGTAACAGCTAAAATCACGTTCTCATCTGTCTTTCTATAATAGTGACATAAAGATATACTCATGTTGCATGAATTCGTTGAATTTTAAAAACATCATTGGTCAAATGCCGATTTGCGTGGCTTGCTCGTATATTAGATTTTCACAAGTACATTTGTATTTTCCAAATTTTGCTTACTATTTTTGTTATTGAAATGTTTTGGGGATGATAGCCAGGTAAGACTCAATTTAGGTTTGGTCTTGCAAAGCGGTGTCGTTTCAAATATGAAAACCAGTTATTAGTAGTATCAATCTTATTTTTAAAAGTATTGTATTATGCCTTAAAACTTACATCAATTTTAGTTTAACATATAGGGAACCATGATTGCCAATCTCTTCCCATACTGTAAACCAATTGAAGAATCTAAGTAACATGTTCAGCTTAGGAAAAACAAAGCATGTGTTTCTTTTTAGTTTTTCGCTTCTGGTGTCAAATTGGTCTTCACTCCGGTACTACACTACAATGTTCCTAACTTTAAGGTTTATGCCCCTATATTTCATAGTGTTAATTACTTAGGGCCTGTTTCTTTTCTTTTCTTTTTTTTGAATAAAGTGTTGATCTCATATATCTTCTATATGGATAGGAATTGATCATATCAACTAAGAGCCACAAATATACTTTGTGTTTTGTTATGGCGTTAAAGCCCCTCATGGTGGTTCTTATTTAACATATTCCTAGAGTTCTAGAAAATCGAATTAGAAAACTACAGAAAACTTTCTACATCTAAAGTCTAAACACACTCTAATCTACACTAAATACTACTATCAAGTAGCTAACTTTATCATCCACGACTAAATTATGCAACAACAAAAACATGCTAAAATATCCAATCATCCTACTTATCCGCCTACACTCACAATTATATAATATACATTTTTTCTACTTATTGTCTCTCTAACTTCTAAACCGTCAATTTCTCTACTTGTCAAGATTTTGTGTGTAGGAAAATTAGTATGAAGGTTTTGTAAGAGTAATTAGCATTTTTGTTATAAAAACATGCATTGAGATGCTTTGATAAATAATACTCCATGATACAATAAAACATTTTTTCGGCTTAGTAAACCGGGCCTAGAAAATGTTTGTACAAGAGTTGACCAGTTGTCATATGATATCTTCATAACCACTAAATCAATGTGTTAAAAGCAATGTTAGGCCGATAGTAGTGTGACCGAACCATTTGGTCGGTATCCTACAAGCCGACGCGTCCCTCCTATTACACAAGTAAAAATGAAACGCGTCCCCTCAATCTTTTAATTCATGCGGTTTAGTTTTTGATCGAGTAAATGTGAGGAAAAGACAAAAACAAAAGTAGATGTTGGTTACTTTAATATTCAAACGGGTGTTTGTTAATATATATATATATATATATATATATATATATAGTGTGTGTGTGAGGTTCTTTTCAGAACCAAATAAAAATCGAGAACTGCGAGAACCAATCCTACACCCTTATTTTTTATTCATTGGATTATAAAGAGGTGGTATAAATATAAATAATAGAATATTGTGCTTTATTTTATAGGGTGCTGAAAGGGCATTATGGAATATCTAATCTATCACTTTTAATAATGTTAACGTAAGTACATACGTTGTTTACACGTAGCGGGAATTAATCTTCAACTGTGACGTATGTCAAGAAGAGTTCAAATCCTAACGTGGGCATAGGTGCTGACTCGGTAACGTTGACCTTATTAGTCATATAACTGGACAAAGGTGTGAACTAGGTAACTTTGACCTTGTTTTTTAGTAGTCAAATATTCAACATGTTCCTAGAAATTTGAAGAATATTACGAACCAAATTGATAGTTTAATAATAAAATCAATCATATAAGTAACCTCATTTTGAAATGCAGATTATATATATATATATATATACTATATTAGAGTTAAAACGCTGCCGTTTTGGCAGCGTCGCTACAGTACCCGGCCCAATGGGCTCCCATTTTGGGCCGGCCCATTTGGCAATTTTTTTTGTAGGCAATGTAAAAAAAACCGCTCGGCATAAAATAGAAAAAAAAACAAAAATATTGACTTATTCAGATAAAAAAATACTCGCGACATGAGGCCCAACACATAAGCCCATATAAAAAAAACAAACTATTAAACATGAGACCGAAAAAATAAACCCGCACAAATAAAAAATAGAAAAGAATAAAAATAAAATTTTAACGCAAAAATTAACCCGCACTATTAAACATGAGACCGAAAAAATAAACCCGCACAAAATACAATAAAAAAACGCCTTGCAGTAACGCGCGATTCTCATTTAAAGCCTATGTTCCCATAAAATTATATTAAAAAAAAACCCCGTATAGCCAAAAAAAGAAACCTTTAAACATAAGCCCCACACATAAGCCCATATAAGAAAAAAAAACAAACTATTAAACATGAGGCCGAAAAAATAAAACCGCACAAAATAAAAAAAATTAAAATAATAATGCCTCGCGTAGAATAAAACGACGTAGTTTTGTTCCACACGCTACAGTGCTCGGCCCTTTGGGCTCCCAATTTGGGCCAACCCATTTGGCTTTTTTTTTTAAAAAGTAACCTCGTCTTTTTGGACAAAAAATCTTTTCCGTACGTTGTCTCGCTTAAAAATAACTTCGTTGTAGTTATCGTTGCTTATCCTCTGTGAAAACAAGATCATTGAAGCTATTGAATTTTTGACTTATTTATTCTGGTTTTAGCTTTCTCGAGATCCCAAATTTTTCTTGTTCGAAGCTATTAAGGATCTTTCAAGTTTTTTTTGTCGTATCGGTGGCTTATTTTTGTTTGTACACAGTGTGAAAAAGAAGACGCGTTCAAGGTGTTTGATATTCTGTCGAACCGAACTACTTGCAACCGATATACTAATTACATTTTGGCAACCGAACAACTTGTTTCAAGTGTGAACCGAACAACTCGTTTTAAAAAAAGTGTGAACGAAACAACATTGTTTCAATGTGGAAGCGTAACATCTTGTCGCCAGTGTACCCGAACAACTCGTTTTAAGTGTGAACCGAACAACTTGTTTCAAGTGTGAACGTAACAACTTGTCCCAGTGTGAACCGAACAACTTGTTTCAAGTGTGAACCAAACAACTCGTTTCAAGTGTGAACCGAACAACTTGTCCAAGTGTGAACCGAACAACTTGTTTCCATTTGGGAACCGAACTATCAAAAACATTAGGAACCGATCTACAAGGTAATTTCGGATTTTTCGGTTTCGAGTGTCGGTTAGCGACGGGACTTTTTTTCTATACCATTACGATCGTGAACTCGTTTCGATCATCGTGGTATATTTATTTTCTACCGACGATAAACGTACCACTCTGCGAGATCAGATTTACAAACGTGAACATTTTATATATTTGAAAAACGAAGAAGAAAAGAGAATGGTGGGGAAAAAATTTAATTATTAAACCAAAATATGAAATGGCAAATGCAGTCCTTGAAATTCAAGTTCAATTACACCACTAGTCCTTTGTTCATTCTAGTCCTTCTTTGTTGAAATACCCTTACACCGTTAGTCCTTATTCTTTCAATTCAACCCGTTTGTCCTCAAAAGTGAATCGTAATTGCACCGTTAGTCCTTATTTGAGTTTTAATCAACCGTTTCTCATTTAAAGTTCAACGTTTGTGCACCGTTCATCGTTTTAGCTCAAAAAATCGTTAACGAAAGTTCAAGTTCTTCGACAACAACAACGATTTCACCAACAACAATTAATTATTCATTCACGGTTTTTTCTTGATTTAATAAAATCCCGTAAAGCGATTCTTTTATACGGTTTAATCATAGATTCATAAAATCCCTGAACGTTAATTGATTCAATCCACAACAACAATCACTTTACCTACTTAAGAGCGATATCCATTCGACGACACTCAAAATCAAATACCAAATACCAATGCAAACTCCAAACATCAAGTGTTCTCACTAATGACACAGTTTTCTTCGGTTCATCTCTAAGTTCAAGAGAAACACAACTTTCATAAGTAGAATAGCATGAACAGTCGAAGAGAGTAGTCAAGTCACAATTCAAGTTTCTTACAGAAACTTTACAAGATTTTGGTACCATTTCAATCTTCAAGAGAACATTCTCTCAAGACTTGGATTTACTAGAACGACATCTTACCAAAGAAATAATTTCTTAGACTGATTGCAAACTATTTGAACAAAACTCAGAACAACGTTGAAAATGCTTCAATTCAGAATTCAATAGAGCGTATGCCAAAATATACAAGATTTGATGCACAATCCTGTCAAAGATGCAATAATTATGTAACATGGCTATCCTTGGGAAATACATGCTTGAATAATTCTTTTATCAACAACGAACTACCAACGAATTGTTGAATACAAAAGAGTTGATGCAAACACAAGAGATCATTCAAATCAATTTCAAGCGAATGAAGTTGATTCCACATTGAGAAAGATTTGATTTAGTTGTCATTACAAAACACTTGTTCTGAGAAAAGAAAGACAGTACTTCAAGTAGACTGCATCCAGCAAATCAGTAAAGGAAAGCAGCTGATTTCTGAAACAAAAGATGTCATGCAAATCAATACAAATGTCAAAATCAAAAAATATGCATGCATATTTCGATCTCTGCTGCTCACCTCAAGTTCTTTCTAAAAAAGACTAAAAGGCACTCGTATTGAACATGGTTTCAAACTCGATACATTCATGTCACTCCCTTTGGTCAAATGTTGATACCTTCTCACAAGCACAATGCTACTCAACGTATATCACACTAAAAAAAGCAACTTGAAAAGATAAATATCAAAGAAGATGGTCGATGGCACCTCTCTTGACTTGTGGTGGTAAACAACCAGTTTTCAGAGTTTATTGATCCCAGTACTTTGGATAATGACAGTCAAATGATAGACAAGTATTTTGCTGAATACACTAGAATCAAAGTTTAACACTTCAGAGACACGTTACTTCAACGCATGGGTAATGTCAAGAAGTATGTTGCTGAAAGAATACGTCATAAAAAACAGTATGAAAGAAGGCTGAATAAAAGACGGATGCAGACGCAATAGAGTAAGATTGATACAGGTAAAACAGTAGATGCTCATTTTGGTTGTTCCACAGAAACTTATGGAACTAAGCAGAAGTGCAAGATGACAACACAAGGTCAGGGAAAAGATACAAATAGCTGAAGATTGCAGATATCAAACCATTTATGACTAAGCCAATGTATGAGTACAATTGGACAGATGAATGTAATATATTTGCTATAGGACAACAGCATACTGAGCAACCTGAAATCATTAATGAAGGTAGGGTTGACCAGTATCCTGAACAAGCCAAGGGTAACTAAGTCCTATACTTGATCCATCACCTTATAACCAGACAACTAAATACGCAAAACAATCAACTTGATTCTGACAATATTTTTACTCACAAAGAACCGTTTGCCCAATTTTCAAAAAATTTATTCAAGAATGGAAGCACATTGTATAATCTCGAACTTAAATATGCAAGAAATCAACTTATTAAAATTGGGCAATCATGGTCAAATTTTTAATGAAACAAGTAATAAAGCCAATATTAAAAGGGAAATTAATGTACTTGAAATAATGAACATCGAATTAGAACATAGTGTGGCTAAATTACTACGGAAAAGAGACTTTGAAAAAGTATTACACGTCACAAAGTCTTGTATATTCAATTAAAAGTTACGAGATCAAAGACTATGGAACATACACTTCTTTGCTTGCTAAGAATTGTGATTTCAAAGTCAATATTCAGGAAAAGGTTTTTGTAATTGCTGATTTAAAAAACAGACTTAAGAATTAAAAGGAAGAGTGTAGATACAAAGTTTTGCTAAAACATCAGTCTTGAAACCGGTTTGTACATCACTAAGAAACCATTAAGTGTTAGTCAACCGAATGCGTTTAAATCTGAAAGGCTCTCAAATGTCAAAACCACGTTTTCCTCCCAAGTTGATGTGATTAACAATTTGTCATGACCAGTAACTCACACTATTTCTAAGAGAAAGAATCCTTTTTGCAAAACCTGATCATATGATTGCATCTAGCGAATCTAGGGATAGTTCTAAGAACATGCAAAGATTTAGTTCAAATGACATGATTCATAATCACTATCTAGATGAAGCTAGGAAAAAGACACAAGAAAGAGATAGGAACTCAAAAACTAACGTGATACCTTCTGCTAGATTTCAAAACATTGCTGATGGTAGCAAACCAAAACCTAGGAGCACTAATCACTCAACTAGGAGATTGTCTGTATATAAGAGTAGTTGTGTAACAATAACGGCTGTGCCCAAAGCAGACCATTCTAAGAGTTCTAGTTCTTTCTCAGATTCCAAACACTTTGTTTGTTCTACATGTCATAAGTGTGTCTTTAATGCAAATCATGATGCTTGTATAACAAAACTCCTGAAGGAAGTGAATTCACATGCTAAGATTCAATCCCATAAGACCAGAAACAGTAACAAACTCGTAGATCAAAAGAGTCATACTCAAAAACCTGGTAGGTAGATCTTTACAAGACATAGGTTTTCTCCTAATAAGACTTTCGCTGTGTATGAGAAAACATCTCCTAGATCTGATCTTAGGTGGAAACCCACGGGTAGAATTTTCAAATCTATTGGTCTTAGGTGGATTCCTACAGGGAAGTTATTCGACTATTGTACAAGCAAGGATGACAGTGAACCCACACATGGTTCAAATGTAGATATCTCTAATATTCATGAAAGCAAACAAACTTTGGATTTAAGTGCAGGTACATCAATCAATGTTCAGAAGGAAAAAGGTTTTGATTTAAGCGCATGTACATCTAACAATGTCAAGCCAGATATTCTCAGAGTATTGTTGCTGAAAAAGTTGATATCTCAGAAACAAGTGTTGAAGTAGATTCAAAACTGATCAAAAGATGACGTTTGAACACAACGGTTCAAGCCTCGCTCCACAATGTCAACAGAAGTTCCTACATCAAATATGATAGTCATGACGTTAATGCCAGAGTTGGAAAGTCTATCCGGTCCTTTGTTCGACGAATATCTCAATGGAGAAAATCAAGTTGTTTTAAAGTCTTTCGCTGTTACTATTGCTGATGCATCCGATAAACGTCAACAACAACCTAATTCAACTTCATCTATTTCAACTCTATCAACATCTGTCACTGCTGATGGAAATGTTTGACTCCAGAAGAACAGGAGGTTCTGGAAAACGAATCTGCTTGATCCATCAAACATCGAATTTGTAAATTTTTTTATTTTTCTCTTTATTTTGATTTATAAATATTTTTGAAAAAGAAAATACAAAAATATAAAACCAACAAAAAGAAATAGAAAAATATAAAACCTAGAAAAATAAAATATAAAATCAGAAAATTTCAAAAATACCAAAAAGAATCTTCTCGACGTGTCTCTTGGAATCGATAACATTTACGTACCTAGAAATGTCAATTAACATTGACACGGGTGTGCAAATGAAGTTCGAGCAAGAGTTTAAACGTTTCAAAACATGTCATTTCTAAATTTTTCTCTATGACTTATGTACATTTCAGTGCATAACTCGGACCCGAATGTAATAGGGGCGTGTACGCTTCAGTGCACTTACTCTACAAATAGAAGAGAAGTCTTCTATCATGTGTTTTAAAAACCGTTGAACATAATTTTTCAAAAAGAACATTTCATGTCAAATTGTTCACAATATAATTTGTGATATCTTTTCATAAGAAGTGGTATTTGTTAAAATTATGTGTTTAACACTCCCTTCCTCAATAAATTTCAAAAGTGTGGTACTTACAATGTCATTTTATATGGATCAATTTCTGAGGGGGAGCTTTTAAAACCAAAGCCTTTTAATGTGTTGGGTACATCTCATAAATGTCAATTTTATGTATCCAAACACATTTCGTGAAATTAAAATGTGAAACTTATAATGTCAATTAATAATATACATTGTTCACTAAGGCATCTCACTCTGTCTTCAACATTATAGTGGGTCATATCATTTTTTCATCCCAATTTCAAGTTTTAATAAATCTTGGTATCCCACAAGATACTGTGAAGTGAAGCCAATCTGAAAATAATTTCATGCTATTCATGGTATAAGTTTTCTCCCCATGGAAATTTCAAGTCAAATTTTAATCAAATGTATTTTCAAATACAAAATGTATTATTATTTAAAAAAGAAAGAGAAAATTGTGATTAACATGTGATATCAAGAATGTGATCTTAAAGACTCTAAGTGCAACTCTTTCCTCAATGAGCAAAACAATTTCGAATCACGTGCACATGTGTAGGAGGAGTATTTCAAAATGATAGAAAATGTTTTAATGGTTCGATCACTATACCTACAACGCAAATTAATCTCATGAACGTCAATGAGTCATAAGGTTGTTAAGGTTAGGTTTTATGGTTCGATCTCTATACCCAACAACCAATTAATCTCACGACGTCGATGAAGTTATAAGGTGGTTAAGGTTAGGTATAAGTCCTATGATCCAACCAGAACTGGAGGGATCTACCCAAGAAAAATCCATAATTAGAAATAGTAGTCCTTAGGTATGATTGGAGAAGAATTAGTATAAGGGAATAATGCAGACTAAGATTGAGCTAACACTGGAACAATCACAACAAGGTGTTAGTAATGACATCTTGGTAAGCATTGAAAGGGTTGAAGAATGACAAAGAAATGTATGGATAAATGGTGAAAACAAAGAAGCCCTCCCTACACCTTAGGTAAAAACCGGGTTAATACATAATCTATCGGTTTCACAAAGTTGAATTCTGATATTAAAGAATGACATCATGGACCCAGTGATGCAATGCACAACCCTTCCCAGCCATTCGAGTTTCTCTCAAAAGAAACTTGTCTCATTTGTCACGGAGATACACACGTTATCTATTGACATCTCACTCCAAGATTGTTGATATTGAATAGGTGGCAGTCTGCTCCAGCCTCCGATTACAAAAACCAAAGTGCACAAATCGAGTCTAGAGCCCAGAAGAGATCAAATTATAAATCTCATTAGGACACAATGTCAAAATACACTTGTTGAACACCATAAAGTTCACAAGTTGTAACAAAGAGTCCTACACATTATCCTTGAGATCTTGCCAGAACATCCGAGTGATACTCTTTAGTATTCACAGTGACGATGGAAATCCTTCTAGAGTCAACATCAAACAGCTCTACGGTAGGTGACTTGCAAGATTCTATATGAATCAAGCTTGTGACAACTGGATATCGATTTGGTCTAGTATATGAATTGACGACTCAATCAGAAAGATAGTAACTATCTGATTTACTCTTACCGTGTTGCCTGCTTTGAGACGCTTTGGTAACGAGAACGGCTAGTACAACTGCGAAACCCTGTCAAAAAGATTCATATGAATTCTATCTAATCACATGCAGTATTTATACTGATTAACGAGGAACCATAGTTATTGAAACCGTATTCGACGAAGTGAAAAAGACACTTTCGTCCATATCTGTTGTTTCTCACTAACCTTTTAAATGCAGATTTAAACATCGGTGTTGCAATGTGGTACCAGCGAAGTCAGATTCATCACCACATGCTCATACTCAAGCTTTCAAAGTTAATCATTCAGCATTAAGATTGTTGATACTAAACTTCCTCAAAGATCTTCAAAGTCAAATCAAGAATCGTATTTTGGGAGATTGTTAGCCTTATGTTCATATAAGTCAAACAAGAATGCAATAAGTATGAGTATGTCGGTCAAGAGCACAAGTTGATCAAGAAAGTCAAATCAAGATGATTCAAGTCAAGGAGATGATGCAAGATGAAAGATCTCAAGAACTCAAAGTCAAAAGATGAAGGCTCAAGATCAAGATCACATAAACGACACCGAAAGAATGTTATCGGTCGTCTTAAGCATGAATGAACAAAGCCATTACAAACAAGAAAAGACAAAGACAAGACCAAAGAAGGCAAAGCTCAAACGTCATATCTTCAACATTGGGGAAGATAAAGTCAAATCAAGATAACCTCCATCAAGAACGTCAACGTTGGGGAGATCAAAGAAGACCTCAACATTGGGGGAGATTGTTAGCCTTATTTTTATATAAGTCGAACAAGAATGTCGTCGGTCATCTTTATAATATTTAGACTTGTATTGTAATAGGCTAGTCAAGATTAACGGGCTTGGACTTTAAGCTGATATTGCTCGTGTTTCGGGCTCAAAGCCTAAGACAAGCCAAGTCAGGCCCAAGATAGAAGCCCATACGCCAATATGTAGGCAAGGGGTATAAATAGGACCCTCTCCACACATAGAGAGGGTGTTGGTTACATTTGCTTCATTTGTATGTGTGTGTAACTCACCAAACTTTCTCTCTTAATGTAATATTCTTCCATCCCTTTCCTTTCTCTCATATCTATCTTTCCTTATTTTCGTCCCCGTATAGCTTTATTGGTTTTGCTTAATGTTTGTGTTTGGATCTTACTTATTGGGATAAACATAGACCTCTCCCAGAAGCTCCCAAAAAAGTAAAGTTTGTAAGTGTCAATAGCATAAAAAAGAAACCCTTTTTACGTAAGTGATCGTAGGCAAAGCTTCTTGCAAGACCACACGAAAAAGAGGTCAAGAAATATGTATGGACAACATCGTATGCCAGGTTTAGTCTACCAAGAATAACTTTCACAGGACATCAAATGAATTTTGTTGAAAGACCCCTTCAAAAGCTGGTGTAAAAAGCTAAATATCCAACAAATGAACACACTCCCATTGGTACCCAACAAAAATGCTAACGGTTTGGTAGAGCAGGAAAATCGGAGCTTGAAGGAAGAATCAGAAACACTGCTATGGATAGAATAGAAAAGGTTTTGGTAATTAGGCTAACCTAAGTTTGTTGTGGTCCAATCGGACGCACACAAAACCTAGAAATGTAGAAACACCATACACAAACTGACATCAGAGTGGAGGCATCACCTGGCTAAAATCGAGCAAAATTGCGAAACACCGAACAATAGATGAATCAAAGAAGGGAGCTAATAATGAAGAAGAGATGGGGTGAAACCTTGATTTATTGCAGGAAAGAAGAGAGGCGGCAGCAATCCGCGAGGCTAGGTACAAAATAAAGATGGAACATTACTACAACAAAAAGGTAACAGGCCCAGTATCCTTCGGAGGCGGTGATTAAGTACTACCGAAAAGAACAAGGCTTAGCCGGCGAGAAAAGACCTGGGAAAGTAGGTCCAAAATGGGAGGGACCCCAAACTAAGAAACTAAACCATATCAGAATGTCTCGTATAATTACAAACCATGGATTAACAGGGAGGTGTCCGCCCCTTCGCCGCATCTGGCATGCAACAACTAAGAAGAAGTACCTGTAAGTTATTGTTTTAAAAAAAGAATCCATATTTTAAATGTAATCGTGTGCTATTTTAATATGACAACAAATCTACTTCCCGAACTTTGAGCGGTAAGCAATTTTCCCAGACTTAATCAAGTATTCAAGGGTAGTAAACAGTGGAGGGTATTGTGACTCTGACAGGGATGGTTGATTACCTCCGGTCGATACATGTAGTCAATGTTTATTATGCTTGTGTAGACAAATTATTATGTGAATACGAACGGGCCGCTAATCCCCTCCGGTCGACCAATGTAGTCAATTTCTAGAATGAAAAGACTAATTATTATTTGACCTTTCGAACGACGCTTGCTACCACAATCCGATGTAATACGAAGTCAAATTCAATAGTGAGTAGATAAATTAGTAATGTTACCCCCCGGTCAAGATCTCTAATCCCCTTCCCCTCCCCCCCCCCCCCCCGGGCGATATATATGGTCAATATCTATCTCCCCGAGAATAGATAAATTATTATGTGATCCCGACCAGACTGCTAATCCCCTTCGGTCGATAAATGTGATCAATATCTATATCTCTCTCTCTGAAACATGTAATGAAAGAAAGAAAAAGTAATATGGACCCTAGTCGGACTGCTAATTCCCTTCGATTGGCAAATGTGGTCAATATTTATGTCTTGGAAACACGCAAAGGAAGGAATAGATAAATCATTATGTGACTCCGGCCGGATTGCTAATCCCCTCCGGCCGATACATGTAGTCAATATTTATGTTCTTGACAAGACAAAATCAACAAAATCATTTCACGCAACACAATAGACGCAAGACAAAAATAATAGATACGAAAAATTGTTGTAAAAATATGTACAAACTGAAACATTGTTTTAAGAGCGCAAATGCCACAGCCGAGAGATGGTTTATGGAGGGTTATAACAACTTCACGAAGCCTCTCGGCATCCGATTCACTAAACTCCCCAAAGAGAGGGATCAGATCCGCGACACTAGAATCATGATTCCTCCAAGACATGGCAATCGGAGCGGCCCTCCGGTCAATCAAAAAGAACTTATCTTTCCATTTCTTTAAGCTCGTAGGACCATCTTTGAAACACACGTTTATAATTTTTCCCAACTCGACTTTGAAAAGAAAACCAATTGCCCTGCTTGCATAATTTGTAGAATACACGAAAGAGAGACACAGTAGGGGTAATATTCAAATCCCAAAAATACGTTTACGCAAATGGTATAGCTGTTTCTTGCGCTATTGGAAATGACAGGGAAATATGAACAAAAAAAAAAACAAACGACTTGATCACCCTAACAGCAAGAATGTGGAAAAAAGCACCTTAAACCCTCCATGTTGAAGTGGTGTCCAAAATAATCCAATGACATCATTAGGTTATTCGTTCAGGTCACATCCCCCTCAGGCACGACACGAGGACCAACGGTCTTTTTGGAAATTTATAGCATATTCTAACCCTTTAACGTTGTTTGTTTAGAGTGAAGATTTGTAAAGATGCATAACAAATTTAAGGAAGTACGTGGCTTCCAAGGCAGGGCCAAGGCGGATCAATCTTTTCGAAATGTTCAATGTTATCAGAAGGTTTAGCCCCACAACATGACGAGAGGATCCGAAGGGAGGTAACGAAAACGAAAGGAAAAACAAAAGCTAAGAAAAAGAAACACACCTAAGAGGAGAGCAACAAGCTTAGGAGGTCCCGTGCGGGAGCGAGAAAGCGGAAAAAGAAATGAGTGACTGGGGGGTAAAAATGAGAGGACCCTTTAATTTATAATGGATAAAGATAGGGCAACCAAACGTCACGTCCATGACAGTGCAACACGTTGGCCCCATCACGTCATAAAACGGAAATCGAACAAGATACTTGGCATCAGTAACGGATATCCAGGTATGACGTCACCACATTTTTTATCCCCCCTTTTAATTAAGATTCAATGTCCGGTAGTTCATTAAATGTACCAAAGTAAATGACGAACCCCCCCCCCCCCCCCCCAACACCACCCTCAAAAAAAATATAAAAAATAATAAAAATCATAAAAATAAATAAAAATACTAAAAAAGGAGAAGAGTAAGAAGCAACACTTTTATCCAAGTAATTGCATCATGCACACACGTGACATAAAACCACTTGGGGACATGTTCGCGTATATAAGCCGATAGGCATGTGTCGTGGCGACCATCTACTAAACCCTGTCAGACACACTAATCCCAAGCGGCAAAGTGGGCATTTGGTGTTAAAGTAACCAGCCCAAAGGACCACAAATGGTCAGAACCCCGAGAAGACCATAGCGACCCTATATCTAGGCAACTCTGTAATTAAACCACCCGTTAAATAATACCAAGGCGTCGCGCCACCAATCCAGAATAATTATGGGATTGTTTGATTCCTAGGATTGGAACAGTACCCTACTGTCTAGCTTGCAGCCCACACCCCTATGGGTTGTTTGGTAGTGGGTGAATGGATTATGGAGATCGATTAAATACAGGTATATACTTGGGTAGTACAATATACCACAACTCATTTCAAAACAATGCACATGAACTATCTTCATAAACGGCATTTACTAAACTTGTTACGCTCCTAAACGACCTTATTCATATTTGATACTTGCACACAACATCGAAGCTTGTCCTAGATAACACCGAGCAAGGTTAAACGGCGTGTTACCACTTTGGTTTAGGCTTGCGTGAGAACTGAAGCCCCGCAGAAGAAACGACTCCACCTCCTGGTCCAAAATACGGACTTTTAACCCCTCAAATGCTCATATATTTTCGTACTTTAAAATATCATCCTCATCCTCCGAGCACACACGTCATCCTCGCACTTGGCCTAAAGACTAAAAAATAGTAAAGAGTAGGACACTAAACTCATAAGCGTGATGAGTTCGTACAGAGGAGTAAACTCCCTCAACTCATCAACTACCTGAATTCCTCTATACCGTTATTTGAGTCAGGGTATGCGTGTACACTCCGTATTTCCAGTCTCATTACCAGATAGCCTAAATTCCTTAATTGCACTAAATTTTCAACATTTAACAATTTTATTATAGATTTTGAGACAAACAAACAACCACAAGACACAATAATTATGTGGTTCGCTATCTGTGACCTATGTTTATAAGAAATAAGTTATATTTTTTCGTGTTTTCTCAAAGTACAATCAGATCCTTGCTTAAAATCAGTGTTGTAAAAGCGGCCTAGGCGACGCCTAGGCACTAGTCGGTCACTTACCGTGGCAATTTGAAGCGAATCGGTCAAACTAGGCATTTTGGTCAAAAGGCGGTCAACTTCCCGCCTAGGCGGGTCAAATCGTGCTAGACGGGTCAACAAATCGGCCCATTCCTGGTGTTTTGACGCTTTGATTTTCTTGATTTTCGATGTTTACTTTATTTTTTTGTGAAGGGGAGGTTGAAGAAGATGAAGTCAGCTATGATATTCAAGTTGTGAAAACCTAATGTTGTATTATATATATCTTAGCCCACCAACAAAACTAATACAATGGGCTCAATAACTAACTAAATGGTCTTTAATACAAAATAATACCAAAGACCAAACAGAAATAACACATAATATTATTTTTGCAACCTAATGAAAACAATATAATTAAAAAAAGATAAGACCATTAATAAAATTATTAAAAATATACAAATCTTGCAGATTATATATCAATTAAATATTAAAAATTATAAAAATAATAACAAATATATATAAAATGCCAATCTGTTTAGGCGGCGCCTAGGCGAATTCCGTCTTGAAAGTGGTCGACCGATCCGACTAGCACCTAGCACTTTTTGCAACATTGCTTAAAATATCTTATACCCCCAAGTGTAGTTAGGTTGAGCCCCACATAAACTAATATGACATAGGCCAAGGGTCCTCATAGGTAAAATAGTGCGGTTGGAGAAAATAAAATTTATTTTTTGTTTTCAGTTTTGTAGAGGAATTTATTTTTTCACAAAACGTTGAAAATGCGTTTATATAATGACATTAGTTTTTCATTTTAAAGAAAACAAGGTTTTCAACTCGCGCTTCGCTGCGGAGCGCGGGTAGTCATTTTCGTTGATGTTTCCATTCCTAGAAAAAATGGTGTTTGTATACG
Organism: Tanacetum coccineum; assembly: GCA_026074375.1. Taxonomy (NCBI): domain Eukaryota; kingdom Viridiplantae; phylum Streptophyta; class Magnoliopsida; order Asterales; family Asteraceae; genus Tanacetum; species Tanacetum coccineum. The sequence continues at coordinate 15,937 of BQNB010041357.1, forward strand.
GAAGTAAACATACTTAAAAAATGGTGCGACTTTAGTGCTTCAGCTAGCTAAAAATCACACAGTTACAAACTGAAAGTAATACATTAAACGCAAATAGATGAATCGATATCCAACATAACAATAACATATCATTTTCTCACAACTTCTTTCGATACTTTGTAGATCAGTTGGTATTTGCATTGTTTCACATACAAACTTTCAAAATGTCTCACTTGTATCTAAAGATAAAAACCTGATTTTGTTGCAGCAGGATTGAAAAAGCTTGTGTAACTTGTTCCAGTGTCTCCCTTGCAGCAAGATCTGCAGGTATAAAAATAATCACATTATTCGGTGTCTTCATTAAAAACATAAGAATCATTTTTACTTAAACTGATTACCTCTTAAAGCATTAACTTTTTTTAATAGTTCCATTTAAGGGCCTTTAAATCGGAGCTAGCTTGGTACCCTAAACGGATAAATTCTGAATAAAAGGTAGTTGTTGCAATATACCCTTGTGATACAGTCATGAAAGAACATCCTTAGAAAACGGGCCTGGACTTTAGGGTCATAGATAGAAGCATAGCGAATTGTTTGGAAAATAATAATTTTTGGCTGCGGACATGTTTGGTCGTAGTAATGAGCATTAAATGTTGCGAGGTTAATGTAACCCGTGGGTAATATAACTAAAAAGTTTGATTGTGAACACTATTTACCTCGGTTAATGTAACCCGCGGTTGATGTAACTCCCACGTTGAAGTAACATTACTCTTCAGAACCCCTCGGTATCATTTTAAACCACGAAATTCAGTACACGTATTTGATGTAACTAAGAACCTCAGAGTTGTGAATTATGGAACACATCGTATTCTAGTTTCAACTCCATCTTCGTCACCCACATTTCAAGTTTGAACACTGGTTCTAGTTTCAACTCCATCTTCACCATCCACATTTCAAGTTTGCGTAGTATGGGGTCATTTGAAGTAGTTTGATTTTTCCCAAGCACCATCAACTCTTCATAACTCTTTCACAACTCGTCGTGGCTTTTCGGAAGTGAACTGTTGAGTTTATTAGTTTACCAGCCAGAACATCGCGTTGCACAACGCACTACATCAGTTAATTTTCAGTTGATGTAACTAAGAACGCTCAGAGTTTGATTATGAACACTGTACCTTCATTTGTTTGGAATAACTTATATGCAAGGCCCTTGGGCTTATTTGAAACTGAAAAAGCTAATAAGTTCACACTTTTTAAAGCTAATAAGTTCACTCTTTTTAGAGCTAATAAACAATAGCTTATTAACTTAACCTACTAAGCCATAAACTCAAAAGCCTAGACAATAATGTAATTAGCTTTTCCAGAACCCATAAAGTTAAAAAAAAGCTAATCCAAACACCACCATTGTAATTTCAAAAGAAGAATTAAACAACGCACCTTTAATTTAAAACACATATCCTAATTCTTGTTAACCGGTGTCGATGAACTGCACTTTCACACCAAACATCAGCGCCAGGCTGCGTACCTACGTGGCCAAACCATTTAAAGTGTGAAAATAGCGTAAGTTATATTGTTATGAAGATTATTAAAATAATAAGTTTTCCCTCTGGAATCCAACATGCAGATATATACAGTTAGTTATGCAGTATACCTTAATGGTCTTATGCGCCAAATAGAGGTAGCTTAAAGCCACGTTAGCAGGACAAAACATGCTACCGGTAGCCAAGACAAACGCTTGATGGAGCGACACTTTCTCAATAGCCTGAAAATAGAGGTTTGTTTCAAAAACAATTCACATAGCAGCATATTCATATTCAATTGTTATAACTGATGCATGGCAAATTATTAAAAGTAGTAAAAGATGTACGAAATTAATGCAGGCCGGTCTCAACTCGTACAAAATTATCTATGAAATAACCTTTCAACTATTGTTATAGAATTTCGAATATGTTCCTCTATCTTTTTTTTAGTGTATTAAAGGCTAATAGGCCCTTATAACACCTATCGGGTTTTGCTAGTAAAACTTCTTTAAGGAAAGTGGATCACATCTGTGGGAAGTTCAGGTGAGAACCAACGCAATAATACTCCAAGATGTACAACGGCAGGAATCAACTTAAAAAGAAATGGTGTCGCCACCTGCAAACGAAAAAATATATATTACAATGGTGTGTGGCTGATTCTTTTCTTTCGGCTATACAAATGGAGTTTTTGGATATACGAAATGACTGTGTGATAATGGTTAACTGAATCCAACCCACATGAAATCCGCTTTTTGACCCAGTATCCAACTAAAAACTTTTCGTGGCTGTCACTTTTTAACTTTGGCAGTAGCTGCTGATGTTTTTTAGGGCTTATACCATTCAACTTTGGCAGTAGCCATATTAACTTATGGGGGCGTTTGGATTAGCTTATTTTATAGTCAAGCTTCTAATTTTGTGAATTGTATGAGTTCTAATTTGATCATAATTCCGTATAACCACTGTAATAACCTACATCAGGTTCGAATTGTATAAGTTCGAATCGTATGAGTTCTAATTTGATCATACAAACAAAAAGGGACACACTTGTTTTTTTACCTCAGAACTATTAACTAACCAAAATCCATTAATTCAAAAAAATCATATCATTATAAATCCATAACCAACAGAAAGAAAACATACCTTAGTACCACCATTAACCAAATCAAACCCGCACAACCCAGCATGAACATCCTCCTCTATCAAAACTCCTATAAACCATAATAAGCTCACCGTTGCCCAAATCTCACCGTTGCCCAAATCCACCCGGATATGTGGCTGCAGGTAAATAATCTCTCCCGGATATGTGTACTTTTGGAAAATTTTAAGATTTTGAGCAGCTGCACGTAAATAATCTCACCGTTGCCCAAATCCACCCGGATATGTGGCATACGCCTCGGAAAAAGAGGATAGTCCGCCATGGTTGCGAGCTTGGAAAGCTCGCCCCGCCGCGATGCAAATTATTTCAGCAACGTCAGCAAGATAAGCTGCAAAAAAAATATCAGCAATGTAAGCTTTATTCAACCAAAGAAACGCAAGGTAAGCTATTCTTACACAGTGAAAATCATAGTCTCAAACATTTTAAAGCACATGAGTAACTACACAATGAACGAATCAAAATTTAACATACCAAAAACCCAGGAAAAGCCGTTTTGATACGAATAGCATCCCATTCTTGTCTAACAACCCTGAAATCTTTTGGGTGCACCCTTGGATCTCTATTAAGATGAGGGCATGTTTATGTCTTTAAACCGACTGAAATCTCCTCATTGGCTGATGCGTTGTTCGCTGAAACGGTCTCCTGTAAAACTGATCTGGGAGAAGCGGTCAAAAACCGCTTCTCCGTTGGAGCATTTAGGGTTGTCTTCCTAATCTTTTTCGCCAATGAAGCCTGAAAACATCCATTGATATAAGAGAGTCAGCAATTATTGAAAAGCTACAAAGAATTATACCAAGACCTAACAATAGAGCTAGCCAAGAACAAACATCTAGATAGAAAACTAAACCGATATACCTGACATGTTTTTCACAGACCAAGATCTTAATATCCTATAAATAAATTTGAAATACACTACTGTCTATGCTCTTGTCAAAGTTATCCTACGGCTTGTATTGTGAATCAGAAAATAACAAATTGCGTTGTGTATATATATTTCAGCTGGGTTCCGTATATGCATTTCCAATTTCTGCACGAATAAAAAACAACTTTTTTTCAAGCCGTTTGTAAGTTGCAGTTACAGTCAAAGATATCAATCTCTTATATGGTATGTGTATATAATTGCCTTCTATCCTAAGAGCTTGACTTAATTCAGTATTCATTCTCCTGTATCTTAAATATAACAAAAATAGGACACTTCTACGACACCTTCTCCTTTATCTGAAATCTAACAAAAAGAGGACGCTTCTACGACACCTTTTTGAATCCCCCGATTTGGGTATTCACGTGCGGTTCTTCAGGGGAGCAGCAGAACGTGCGTCCCTTGATGAATCATAACAAAACTTCTGTATTTTTAAGATGGGCATTTATATCAATGTCAAGGTACACGTCATTAGACAACATTTAGATATGTTTGTCAATACTAACAGTAGTAGCTGCAAGCAAGTAGATGTTTGTTTTATAATAGCTTTTCGTAAACGCTTTTAAGAGCATTTAGAATTTAGCGTTTTTTATTTAAAACTCGTTTGGCAAGGAGCATTTTGCTTTTTCTAAGAACGATATTTGAAGCAGCGTTTAGTGTTAGCATTTACCTATTAAGTTTTTTACATGACTGAGATCAACATACACAACGATTAGAAAGATTTGAACTTGTTACTTGTGGGAGAAAAACTGAGGTCCTTAAACTAATGCCTAAACCTATATACGCAGATAAGTGTTCTAACACCGAGCCCTTGAATTCGGCCGACATCACTCTAGACCTCTTAGACAAAGACTGATTGTACAATGTACGGCAGTGATGGAACAAAAAAGTGAATTCACCTTCATCAGTTCCGACATATCTGCACAATGAGGTATAAGCATTAAAATGAATCAGATAAGCACTTAAATAAGCAATTTGGAACATCTTTTTCTTAAACAACGTATGCTTATACGTTCAATTTCTATCATCACATCACAGCCTCTTATAATCAATCCTAAAACTAATCCTAAAACCCCCTAACAAAAACAAAACCCATATAAAATAAATTAATAATTGTACACTTTATTTCATACCCTAAACCTATATCCTCAGTGAAACAATAAAAACTATGAATTAAACAAAATTAAACCGTGTGCATCTGCGTATGCCAAGGGATCAAGAACCTAAAGTACCTGATTAACAAAAAACTACATGGCGGCAGGCTTACCCGATGATTGTCTTGATTTGCCGGTAGATTTGAGAGAGAAGACAGAGATGGATGTGTGTGTTTTCTGTGTAGATACGTGTTCTTCATACGTGTTTTAGGTAGGTTGGTATAAATTTTGGAGTGGACACGTGCCCAAAAGGTAAAAGTAGAGAGATATTAAGATCGGGTACAAAACCGGGTCGGGCTCTTACATTTAAAAGCCCTCATTAAATACACCTCGGGGCAACGATCTTGCTCAATAAATATATAGTATAATAAGAGGGTCACAAGAGAAATAAAGAAAATAACTACAGTAATGTTTTGTAGCTTCTTTTGTTGAATTGGTAATGCATGTTTTCTATTTTGTATTGAATTTGGCTTGAATGTACAAAAAAGGCTTCATCAAACACCACAAGACCACATTTTTTATTTCGTAAACTAGACGTAATACAAACAAAAACCCATTTGTCTTTTCTCTACGCCTGAGCAAGTAAACTGGGACTTTCTAGTCCAAAGGGCACATAAACACAACTGTATAGTTACAAAAAACCGTGTTAGGGGGGGTGAGGGATAGAATATGATGTTGATCTTGTACTAATCCAAGTAATGAGATGGTAATCTGCACAAATGAGAGTAAACCGTTAGCCTTACCGCGGGGCGAACCCCACGATTAAGCTCCGGCGTGAGAGTAAGTATACATGTTTGTCAGAGAATCAGAGAAGGTCAGGGTATGTATGTGTATTATTTGTCAGACATAATTGTACCTTTTCTGGGCGGTGTCAAATTGACCCTCTATTTATAGGCAAGCCTAATACTAGGGTTTCCTAGTATTTCGCTTGCGACTGTTAGTAGCCGGAGTGGGTCCCTTGTCGAGCAAAGGTCCACGTGTAATCGTGTCTACGGAACGCGAGTATTATTCACTGGGTCAGTGTTGTTGCGGAGGTGCAAAGGTACGCTTTTGAAGTTACTCAGTTATGCGCTTTGAAATATCTGGAGCGTGACCCTTGTCAGGCTTAGCAGTCCGGCTATTGTGTATTGGGCCTGAGGCCACATATCGTATATATGAACTAGCCAGTAAGCTTGGGTGATCATACTATTCGTCATCAAGTCCACCCAGTCTAGGTTTTGCTTACTGTACGCTGGTACAATTATAGCGTATTGCGGTGAGCTTACTAGACTGAGTTCCAGTGTTCAATTTTCTTTTGATACTGCATTGTTCGCGTCTTTTGCGTCGTTTTGGCCAGTTTGTCGTTGGTTAAGTCGGGTTCTTCGTTGTCCCTTTATCTTTATGCGGTGATTTGACCGATCTGGGTCCCATATCATGCTGTTATAATCATCTTTTTTACTTTATCCTTTGTAAGTTGATTGGAGTGTCTTGAGCCTATTCCAGCTTTTAAAATGTGTCATCATATACTTTACCTGACTTTAAATTTCCGGTTATAAATAGTCGATTCATGCCCTACTGTTTCTTTTTTCATCTCTTTCACTTTTCCACCATTGTTGATAAATTTCAAGGTTTTCTAGTTGCACAGCCTCCCTTATTCTAGCAGTTTGTTTTGATTCAGGTTAATCTCTTTGCTTCTTTTATTATTATGGGCTGTATTAACTTTCCTCAAATGTGTCTTACAAAGAACTCTTGATGCTATTTGTGCAAATATATTTATTCTCGGACGGATGTTCATCCTCAATTGCCAAGCCCTGTGATGCCACCATTGCATTGAAAGGACCAGCTGGTAAAAGTTGGAATGCTATACCCGATTCTTCGGATTATGCCAACTATTAATATCCCGTTTTCCTACCTTCTTCGTGTATGTTTCTCACTACTCCGCATTTCCGTTTTCCCAATTGTCTGGTATTTGGATTCTTGCCAAGGTTTATCATTTTGAAATCATGTGACGCGTATGTAACATTGAAACCTTAGTGTTGTCTGTTTTCGCTACTTCTGTACGCAATAATTACATAAAATGGTTGGTTTGGGTTTAACTAGTCGACCGAACGTCCGGCTTGTTTTTATAAGAATTTGGATTCGTAGATTGAAGAATTGGAATGACCATTTTTTCTGTGTTGATGAGTTTGTGGTTCCTGTATCGCTAGGTTAGTTGGTTTTTAGGTTCCCAATATTGTTAATGATAGAGCTCCTGCCCACTCCTATATATTGTGGGGCATGTTAATATCCACGTATTGTCAAGCCTCTCGTTCCTTGGTTCCCGGAAGATTTCTTTGCTGGTTTGCATAATCCGTATTACCTTTTGAATAAGATATTACCCCCCATTTAGTATTGAGAACGAAAGAGGTAGGTCTTACTTTCCGTACACATTTTGATTATCTGTCTTTGTTTTTTCTGTTTTTCATGTTTTTCCTGTTTCCTTACTCTTTTTTCCTGTTGCCCTTTGCAAAGATGGATTTGAATGCTTTTATCCGTACCGCTGACCTGTAGGTGTGGATGTGTGACAGAGAAAGGGCTGAAAATGAATGGCCTTTCGTTCGGTGGACTAAGACATCGTACCGTTGACCTACTCTCGACCTCGGTGGTTCGTTTCTTCAGGAGTGTTTTCGGCTAGCGTGGAGAGAGAATTTGTTGGAGATGAGGAAGTTTATCCTCAACTGCCAGGTCCTGATAACACTATGCATGAGAGACCGTCCGGTAAAGTTGGAATGTATACCCGTTCCTGTAATGCTGGGTTTAATCGGATTTCAGTTTCCAATATTGTTAAAGATCAAGCTCCCCCCACGTCTGAGTATAACATGGAGCATGTTAACACCCTTATTGCTCAAGCCTCTCCGTTCCTTAGGTTCCCGGAGGAATTCCTTTGCTGGGTTGGCATAAGCCGTAATTACCTTCTCAAGAAAGATACCTTTCCTCGATTTGAGTATGAGAACGGAGAGGGTGGGTGTTCTTCTCTATATTTATGTTGATTATTTGTCTTTGTTTTCTCTCCTTCGTATTTACCCTCTCTTTTTTTATCTTTTGCAGAGATGGATCTGAACGCGTTTATCCGAACCGCCGACCCTCGTAAGGTGAGGATTGTTGAGAGGCCAATGACTGAAAATGAGAGGCCTATTGTGACTGTGGCCAAGCATCGCAAAGTGACCCTCCTTCCTACTAAGGCCACCACTGTGACTACTATTGCTACTACAGTTGCTATTCCTGCTGATGTTGGCAAGAATAAGAGTGTGTCGCATCCGTCTGTTTTTGGTGCTTCTAGTTCATCTGAGAAGACGGATCGTACTCTTAGTCTTTTTACAGGAAGGTCAGGTAGTGGTTTTGCTGCCGGGAGTATTCGTGCGGAGGAGGTTACAGATGCTGGTTTGGAGGAAATCTATGTTCCTGAGTGGACCGTGACCAAGGGTTTTGAGTTTAATGATGGGCGTTCTTGTGCCAATATGATTGATCATTTCACTCCTCCTGCTTTCTTCAAAACTGTTCGCGGAATGGAGCATGAACAATTATTTGCTGAGTTCAATGTGTCCGCCGCACGCAATTTAAGTTTGAGCTCCGAGGTGAGAATGCGTGCGGAGTACAATATTTTGGAGAAAAGGAAATGGAGATCCCTTGCTGAGGAGAAAGATAGTTTGTTGGGGGCGAAAGATAAGGAGATTGAAGAGTTGAGGTCCCAATTGCTGAAAGCGAAGGAGGAGTCTGTGGTGGTAGCCCAACTTCGTGCTCGGGTTTCCAGCCTTGAAGCCATTGAGGGCTCGCTTCGAGGCGAAGTTGCTTCCGTTAAGGGGTATAACGACCTTCTTGAACAAGAGTGTAGTGTTTTGAGACTACAAGTGACAAGCCTTGAATCTACCGTTGCTGAAAAGGACCGTGAACTCTCTGACTTGGAAATCTCTTCTTCTTCTTTACTCCTTGAGGTTCAGAGAAACCAAAGTCTTGTAAATCAGGTATAGTTTCCGTCCTTAAACTGTCTCTTCGTATTTATGTGTTTTTTTTCTAATATATAATAACATTAGATTTTTTTAAGTGCATGAGGCTGGAGACTTCATCTCCGCGGATCTCGTTGAAAAGCTGGAGATGTATGAGGAAGCCTTGAAACGGTTTAGAGGAGGTTGTGTTTCAGGAACAACCTTATGAGACCTCTTGAAGACTAGGTCTAGGCGAGATTTGATGCTGAATTTCACCAGGTGTTGTTACGCTTTCTAGAGTGTTTCCATTTCCGCCACCTCCCTATTACGTCGTTGCAGGGGCGAAGATGGTTACTAACTCACGGGATGCAACTTCTTATGGCTAAGTGTCTCAATTCAACTGAGTATATGGAGGCTCTCGGACATGCTTTTGGCCGTGCTATAGAGAAAGGAATGCAGGAGGGCCTGGCTGTTGGATTGAGCACAGTCAAGCTGGCAGATATTTGTTTAAATGTTCTTGATGCTTAATTTCTTCTGCGGAGGTTGACATTTTATTTTGTTGTCCGTGATCTTTGTGACTTGGACTTTCCGCTTCTTCAGAAACTATCCAATAAGAAGGATGCCAGCACATGGGATGTTATGGATCTTCTTCGCCTATGGACTGATGCCGTGGACGAGGCCTTAGGGGATGACTGATCTTCACTACTGATATGAGTAATCTGAATGGTTTCCCGTTCATCATAAGCAGGAATAGGGTCGTTATTGGGAGCCAAGCGTTGATTCCGTTGATATGTGAATATTTTGTCGCGAGAGGGTGGAGAAAATGAAAGAAATTTGTTGAGCGGTCTCCCCTATCTTGAAAGATGTATTTATCTCATTTGATCATCCTTTGTCCGCTTGAGCTTTGATTGAGTGCCCGGTGAGGTTCTGCTACAATGATATATCTACGTGGTCATTGTTCCCTCATTCTGTCCTTTGTTTCAGGTTAGAAGAATTATGAGACTCTCTGATTTAGTGGATGTGGTTCCGAAGGATGTTACTCCGGGGCCAGAAGGTGAGAAAATATCGATGCCTCAAAGGAGGTGATCTTGCGTTTTCCAAATTGGATGATGAAGCTAGGGATGCTGTCCTGTAGGTGTATTTGCTTTTTCCTCCGTGGTCGGCATGTGACCTTGCTGGTATTTTTGGAATTAAATACCATGTGCTATTAACAAGTTGGCCGTTTATGGTGCTTTTTATATCGCATATAGGCCGCATGTGGCCTTTTTGCGTGGCAGTATTTCTGTATGTAACCATTTTGCTACACTTCAAGTTTGGAACATGTCTGTTATTATAAATTTTGTTGCTATCTTTTGTTATCTGTTTTATATCTTTAGTAGGTAGTCTTGTTTGAATATTTTGAGGGGTTATTCTCCCGTGTTCCGGGTTTGCGAATACCTCTTATGTACTTTGAGCTAATTGTAGAGGTTTTACTCTTCCTCTTGTTATACGATTAAACATGTTGGAGGTGTGCTCCGTGTTGTGCGCGGCTTATCTACTATTAATGGACTTTGGGACAAAGTAATAAGATAGAATTTTTATAAGAATACTTGTGAAGGTAGCATCTTTCTTTTTTCATTAAAAGTAAAACTCATCTTTCAGATATTTTAAAAATTACTACAAGTTCATAAAGTTAAAATGCATTTACCATACGGTGTCGTTTTTTATGGATAGGCTGCTTACCACTTTGTTATATAACAACTTCTTAAGATTTGCAAATTCCAGGTTCACTGGGAGTTCTCTTTCGTGGCCGGTCTTTTAGCTTGTACGATCCCTTCCCAAGTGCTTCTGTGACTTCGTACGGGCCTTCCCACTTGGGTCCTAACTTTCTAGTATCTTCTACACGGCTTGCTTCGTTGCTCCGGTACACTAAGTCTCCTGGCTTGAAGCTTGCATTTCTAACTTGGTATGTAGTATTTTTCCCCATTTGCCTCTTGCTTTTTTCTTCTCTTATCGCTGCTTGCTCTCGCTTTTCTTCTAGCAATTCTAAGTTGATTTCTAATGCTTCATCATTTTCGGCCACGTCTACTATCTGCTTCCTGGGAACGTGGGCATTACAATTTCGAGGATGAGCAGGCTCTCCGGTTTCCGTTAAATTAATGAGAACGGAGTGTCTCCGTTAGGATTAGATCTTGGTACGGGTGGGCCACAAAGTACTGGTGAAATTTCTTCCAACCAGTTCTTATTGTCCTTGCCCAGTCTTGCTTTTATTCCTTCCCCAAACTTCGGTTTGCTCTTTCTACCAGTCAGTTCGTTGAGGATTGTTATACGGAAGAAATGTTGTGAATGCCACAATTTTTCACACAATCTATGTAGGGGTTATTCTCGAATTGTTTCCCCATTGTCGGATATAATTTATCCGGAAGACAAATATGCATACTATGTTTTCCCATTATGAATTTCTTTTTCTTGGTTCACTGTGATAGTTCGCGACTGGTTTTTGCTTCTATCCCTTGGTGTAAAGTAATCATAACCACTATTAGAAATCTTGACATTTGCCGGGTCCTTCCGGAAAGGCCCTAGCTAATGTCGATACCCCATTTGTAAAATGGCCACGGAGATGTGATCGGATTCAATTTTTCCTGCGGATTTCTTGGGACGGGTTTGTGCACTTGGCATTCCTGACATGCTTTTATAAGCGCCCTTGCGTCCTTGTGCATTGTCGGCCAGTAATAACCGGTCCTTAGAGCTTAGCATACAAAATGGACAGATCGTGTCGCCCGCATGCCATGCTACACGAGCCTTCGTGTATTTCCCGCAAGGACGTAGGTTGTTTGTAAGGTTCATACAACATCGAAGCCTTGGCCTAGAAGTTTTTTGTATAGTTTCGTTGATGATGGCGAAAATGTTATATTACGCTTTATCGCCCTTGCCTTTTTTCTTTCTGCTGGTAAAGTTTCATCCGTGAGGTATTCATGAATCGGGGTCATCCAGGTATCCCCTTCTTCCTCTACCACGGCGAGCACCTCTCTTTCGTTCACGGATTTTTCTTTCAATTCCCTCTAACACACCATGTTTGCTGAGATGTGCAAAGCTTGTGGATGCAATCTTGCTTAGTGCATCCGCTTTTTTATTCTTGCTTCTTGGGACTTGCTTTATTGAGAACGCTCGGAAGGTACTGGATAGTGCTTTTACCTTTTCTAAGTATTTGATCATGTCTGTTTCTTTTGCGATGTAAGTCCCATTTACTTGGTTTGCTACCAGTTTTGAGTCCACAATTTACTTAGGGGTTTTGTCGCCTATTTTTTCCGCTTATCCCATTCCCTGCTATCAATGCTTCATATTCTGCTTCGTTGTTAGTTGCTTCAAACTGAAATCTTAAAGCGTATGTGAACTCTACTCCTTTCGGATCCGTGAGTATTACTCCTGCTCCGCATCCGTCAACACAAGATGACCCGTCCATGAACAAGGTCCCACCATTGACGGGAAGCGTTTATTCTTCCTTTGTGGAGCCGTTCTGACCTTCTTCTTGGTCTTTCTACGTAATATCGGCTAACACATGGCCTTTAACAGATACTCCTTGGCCTATAATGCTTATACACACAATTCACCTAAATTGTATGTTACTTTTGCATCCTACCAGCGACTTCTGGGTTTGATAGTATGTTTTTGATGGGCTGATCTGTTATTACTATGATTGGATGAGCTTGGAAGTATCTTCTTAGCCTTTTGCTTGCATGTACTAATGCTAGCACCAATTTTTCCATGGCGGTGTAGTTTACTTCCGGGCCCCTTAGCGCCCGACTGACAAAGTAGATTGGCATCTGCCTGGCTTCTCTTTCCGTCATTAGTATGGCGCTAACCGCCTCCTTGGATGCTGCTAGGTAAACGATAAGTTCCTCTTGTTCTTCTAGAGCGGTGAACATAGGTAACTTTGCTATATGTTCCTTCATTTGTCTGAATGCTGCTCCGCTGTCTACGTCCATAGGAAGTCACTCTTCTTGTGTGCATTTTTTAAAGTTTTGACGAATGGTAATGATTTCTCCGCGTGACTTTGCTAAGTACTATTTAGCTTGCCAATTTTCCATTTAACTTCTGCACGTCTTTCAAGCATTTTGGTGATTGAAGGCTTAATATGGCGTCTACCTTGTCTGGGCATATCTTAATGCCTTTAGTATTGACCTGGTATCCTAAGAACATTCCTTCTTCAACTCCAAAGGTGCACTTTTTTGGTTCAGTTTCAGTTGATTTTTCTAGCGTCTTAATGTTTCTTCTAGTCGCGGACAACTTCATCCTACCAGTGCGGCTTTATGACCAAAATCAACATTATACCTCAAAGTTTTCTATCTATTTTTCCGTGGAATGCTTGTCCAATTGCCGCTGATAATGTTTGCACGGCGTTCCTTAGATCCGAAAAGGCTTTTTTGTGTAGCCAAAAAATTGCCGCTTGATTTGTAATGAACACGGTCTTTTCCTTCCATCTTCCTCTGCCATTTGTATTTGGTGATACCCCTTATATGCGTCCAGGAAGCATTTGAAGGGGAATCCGCACAAGGATTCGACTTTCCAGTCTATTTCTGGCAGAGGGTAACCGTCCTTGGGGCATGCTTTGTTGAGGTCTTTAAAATCAACACACATTCTCCAAAACTATTTGTCACTCTTCTTTACCATCACCCCCCCCCCCCCCCCCGCGGGTTGGAGAGCCAATCATATAATGAACCTCCCTCATGGATCCCGTCTGTCATAGACTTACTAACTCTCATCGTGATTGATAGTTCTCTTTCTGCGGCTTGACCTCTTTTTACTTTTGCCTAACCGTGCTGACAAAACCTTCCGTACATTCAGCATATGTTCCGCTGGTTTGACATTGTACGCCCGTCATATCCGTTGGAGTCCAAGCGAATATGTCCAAACTTCTTCTGAAGTAGGTTGCACAGCTTACTTCTGGTTTTTTCCGTAAGGTCGGAACCGATCATTACTGTCTGCTCCGGGTGTTCCGGATTGATTGCCACTTTTACCCTTTCTTCCTTTACTTTGTTAACTAAGATGGGTTGCTCCTCTGGTCCGGAGACCATCGCACATTCAACTGGGAACTATAATTTACTGCCCTTTAGCGCTGGTATTCCTCCTATGACTGGAATTTTAATCATTCAGATTGTGATGGTTGGCCGGTACTGCTTGTATCTTCGTAACAAGGGACTTCAATGAGTCCGTTGTGTGGAGACGTCGATCTTACCACCATGAAATCCATCCATGCTGACATTGAGTGTTCATCATCTCTGATTTTTACCAAGAGTGTTATCTGTCCCAATGGCCATTTTATTTCACCGCTGAATCCTACTAGCGAAGTTCGAGGCGCGGGAACCATTTGATTTATTATTTCGTGAATGGTGTCGATGAAACGCAAGTGCGCTTAGGAGTATCTCAAATGGGATGACCTCGTCTTCTACACATGCGGTGCACTTGAGTGATACTCAATCTCTTCTTCTATTATTAGGGGGACCTTCCGTTCCTTCATCGTTAACCAGGGACGGGGGAATGTTTTTTCGAAGGTCGGTGAGAAACTTTGAGTTATCTTCTGCCTTACTGCCTTTTGTCGTGACTGAATCATTAAAATTGCCTGAGGTTTCTCTTTTCTGGAGGTTTCACCTTTCTTTTTCGGCTGTTCTTTTCCGCTGCTTTGCTTCAGCTCCCGGATTATGTGCGACAGTTTCCCGGCTTTGAGCATATCTTCAATTTGCTTCCTTAGATGGTTGCATTCATCTGTATTATGCCCCACTTCTCCGTGAAACTCGCAAAACTTGTTTGCGTTTCGCTTTTCAACCGGGGTTGTCATCGGAGGTGGGGTTTTGAATTTTCCTTTTTCTAAGGCCAGAATCTCCTTCGGGGTTTTCGTGAGAAGAAGTGACATTGTCTGGTTTTTCTCGCGGTCTTATGTTGGCTGCGGGAAGCCTCCCCTTTTTTGAAATTTAGCCTATGCCCTTCATTGGTGTCTCCAAGCTGAGGGACTTTTTTCCTTTCTTGATTTGAGGCCGCCTCTTGCCCTTGAAGAAAAGATGTGGCCACATGCATCATTTCGTCTACTATTTTTGGAATTTTCTCGTGAAATCTTTTGATAAGTTCAGGATTTGTGATTTTCCGTGCACGATCCGGGATTATCATGAACTTTCGGTGCTCCTTTAACCTTTTCCACTTTCCAACTTTTCACCTTTGTATGAAGTCTTTCTGTGGACTCTCCGTCTCTTTGTTTATTGTTGTGAGCACTATGGGTCTATGATGCACTTTTGCAGTTGGACGTTGTTTTCAGGAATGCTTAATCTTATTATCGTTGTATCTGTCTATTGATTCTGGGGGGAGATGTCAAACCACACCCGGAGCGTTTCCGGTGAGTATGTAATTTAAACATGTGTCACATTGTTGGCTATGGCACACCTCTCCTGTTTTTTGCTGTTGACTAGAAGATTTCAAGTGATCGTTGGATCTTCGTTACGTTGTTATGTTTTCACATGACTTTGGCTATTCGCCGTATTCTGGAAAGTCAAAGTGACGGATTCGAGACGTGAATGATCAGTCTCACGGCACATACCCAAGGTTGGGAGAGCTCTAATCTTACGTACACACCTTGTACTTTTTTCTTGTAATTTAGACTTCCAGTGCCACATTTACTTTATTCGCTTTCAGGTAATTTTCCTATACCTTGAGCCATTTCCTGACGGCTGTGGATCGTGCGCGGTTGTAATTCCGTCTCGTCGGTTTCCAAGTCTCGTTTTGAACACGCTGCTTTCTCTTCTTTCATTGCTATTGTATTAAATGCCGTGGCGATCTTGACCTTTCACGCTTCAACCTAGTGAAGGACAACTAGGATTGTGGCGCGGGCTGACGAGAGCGTCTCTGTCGTCTTGGCGATATTGTCCTTGGAGTCAGAATACGCCTGATTCCTTTGCGCCCACTTCTTAGTGCTCTTCTTCGGCATCGCCAAAGTCAAGCCTCACCTTTTACTTCCTACAGCTTTTCTTTAATTCCTTTCCTCATACATCAACTATCTGCATATATGGTAAGTAGTTTCTCATAGTTGCTTTTGCA
Organism: Tanacetum coccineum; assembly: GCA_026074375.1. Taxonomy (NCBI): domain Eukaryota; kingdom Viridiplantae; phylum Streptophyta; class Magnoliopsida; order Asterales; family Asteraceae; genus Tanacetum; species Tanacetum coccineum. The sequence goes on from BQNB010041357.1 coordinate 31,662, forward strand.
AGACTCTTCGTGATCTACATTCGGACGTGTTCTTACGGAGTCCCTGGGGGTTTGTTGTTCTTCCCTGTCATTATTCCGCACAATTGGGGACCTGGATGGTAGGTGGTAGGTTGGTTCTTGATTGCTCAATGGTGAGTATTTTTCATGGAAACGCCTGTTATATCAGTCCACTGATGGCGCCACTTGTTTGTACAAATTCCTGTGTAGGGGAGGCGGGGGAGGGGGTGAGGAGATAGATATGATATTGATATTGTACTATCCAAAGTTATGAGATGGTTAATCTGCACAAAAGCCTTAACGCGGGGCGGCCCACGATTAGCTCGAGACGTATAGAGTAAGTTACATGTTTGTAGAGATATCAGAGAATGTTTAGCGGTATGTATGTGTATTAATGATCAGACAGAATGTACCTTTTTGGGGTGCGAAATGACCCCTATTTATAGGCAAGCCTAATACTAGGTTTTCCTAGTTTTTCGCTTTGTGCGATGTTAGTATCCGGAGTGGGTCCCTTGTCGGGCAAAGGTCCACGTGTAATCATGTCTGCGGACGCGAGTATTCTTCCGCGGTCAGTGTTTGTCCTCAGAGGTGCAATGGGTGCGGCTTTGAAGATACTCACGTGCGTCTTTGAAATATTCAGAGCGTGGACTTGTCTGTCTTAGCATGTCCGGCTATTTGTTTGTATTGGGAATTGGGCCCTTGATGAGTTATTAATGACTAAGCCAGTAACGCTTGGTGCTCAATATATACGGTATCAGCAACAAAAACAAGATGTGATTTTTTTTTTTTTTTAAAGTTTTATAGTAGGCCTTTGTCACACAAGAGACATAATATAATATTGCGTGTGTTTATGTGAACCAATATTAGCGTTCTCTTATTTCCCCTGACAAGCTCAGGTGTGCCCCGTTAACGTAATTTCCTATACCCGGTTGTCTATCAGTTGCTAACTTGGTAAGGCCTAGTGTTTAGTTCGCCTTCTTTCGTTTTCTTACTTTTTTCCTCAGTAACTATGGTTTTCGGTTTTTTGCCCGACTAATACACAAGTTTGAACATTTTTGTTACACATACTCATGTAAAACTCTTTTTTTCAAAAAGTCGGCTGACTTTTAAGTTATTTACACATAGCAGAAACAAAACTTTTAAATCTCACATATTTTAGCGTAGCCACAAGCCATTTTTTACGTGGCCACCCTTATTTTGTTTTTATTTTATTGCGAGTTGTTCTCTCTATCATGTATACACACACAAAATACAGATTTTCATTGATTGTATTTTTGAACTTGCCATTTTTTGTTCTTTTTTAGGGGGGGGGGGAAAATTTGTGATCTAGACCTGTTGGATCCCTATACATGTAAGTAGTTACATGTTAGCTACTCAAAGAAGATGAATGCTACACTTACATAATTTTTACAAAAAATAATCCACATGATGATGTATAGGTTAATAAGAGATAAGATCAATAGTTTTCATGCCACATCATTATGTGGATTTGTTTATGTAAACCTTATGTGGATCTAGCATTTCTCCTCAAAGAAATGTACATGTGTTAACTAAATGACAAGTCACGTGCTATGTATGTGACTATCTCCCAAACAACCCATAACCAACTTTTCTGCCTTTTTTTGGGGGGGGGGGGTTAATCATGGTTTCTGACCTTTTGGTCGATTAATCCACGAGGTTTGAGCTCACTGTCATGTAGACTCAAACCACGTAAAGCCCTCCCTTTTCAGGAGGTTGACGTGACCACTTCAAGGTTGTTTGCACCTAGCGGGATTTGAACCTAAGACCTCACACATTTTAGAGTGATTGACATAACTCCCTTTGTCACTAAGCCATCATTGAGTGGTTAAAAATAGCTATTGAGTTTCATTTTATCATTTTAGCTTTTGATCTTGCAATCTTTTCTCTTTCTCAAATTCTGTAATCATTCCACTACATAATTTTAAAACAAATCATTTCATTTCATAATTTATGTACATAGTTCTTGATATCTGGTTCCTGATTATGATTTGATTACTACCCATTTCTCGTTTAATGATTATTTGTGTGTACAATTGGTTATCAAAAGTCATTTCTGGCAAAGAAGATTGAATCCAACCCTCTTAGATACAATGTGGAAATGGGTTTTCGGTCGTTTCTGCATAGGGCTTAAAAAAGACGTTATTAGGGTTTGTTCTTTTTAGAAGAAAAAAAAAGAAGACGTACGTGAGATAATGCAATGTTTTGAACTGTGTCTCTAATCGACACGGGTAGTGTCACTGGGTTACCGGTTCGCCACCGGGTCAAACCGGTTTCTTCCACTACCAACAAAAAATATTATATATTTGCAATGATTCTAAAGTTTTAAAAAGCGCACCTAGGCCTCTAATGCTCTGCTCTTGGGATTTTTTCAGATCGGGATCCTACAATGCAAAAAGGCTCACAAAAGGCAACAGACTTGGTTTTGAGACTTGAGCCTAGGGCGCGCTAGTAAAGGTGACTGATTTTGAAACTTTCTTTCGGAATTTAACATTTTTCGCCCCCTCATATGTTAATAATAGATTACATAGGAAAATTCCTAGAAACTAATTAAATAAATTCAATTTGAGTGTTTGGTTCGGTTAATTCAGTGTTCTGCACATATAGACTCCTCCCTCTATTTTACGCATGAGTTAATGTAATCTCATCATGTCATGAATCTGATACATTGCTTGATTTGTAAAAAATACATATATATTTGTAAATATATATGTTTAACTTGCTTTATATTTAACTTGCTTGATTTGTAAGTATAATATATATATATATATATATATATATATATATATATATATATATATATATATTTAACTTGCTTTATTTGTAGAAAATACAAAAAAACCAAAACTCGATCGGGTCTCGAAAACCGGGTTGACCCGGGTCACTTCAAACCCGGCGGGTCTAACCGGGTTTCGATAATATAAAACCCAGTTTAATTAGATCCGTTTTTTCGACCAGAACTGGTTCAACCGGTCAGATCGAAGCGGGTTTCAAAACATTGGTGGGAAGGAAAGAAAGTAGGAGGAGAGGATCTATTTGGAGGCTTGATACCATATTGAATTTGTAAAGTCCGTAAGTTTCATTAACAAACATAATCAATATAATACAAAAAACATACTAGAATACGGGCTAGGCTTACCAAAATAATATAAAGCCCAAAGGCATAACAAAATACCTCTAACATTATGCTTACTCGATGATACCGATGTGTGATGTGAAAAAAACTAAAGGGGTGAATAACCCTGGCACGTTTGACAGCGGATGTCTACTTTATTATTAAGTTTTTGTGTAATATTTTTTCTCATATTTAGCAGGTTAATTTTCGGTTGATTGTTTATATTTGAGGGGGTTTTTTTGTTCTTTCCATAACTAATATCTAGAATTAAAATACATTAACAATAGATGGGCCGGACAATTAGGGCAAGAAAAGAAAGTAAAAAGTGTTAACTGATGGTTGTGTATAAAGTCGATATTTATTGACAGTGTTGGTCAGTTCAGTGCCCTTTAGTGTCTCAGTAGATTTAAACATAAAATGCCCTAAGTCAAGTCTAGTTAAAGACAATTCAGTTTCAATTCTTCAGACTCTTAGAAGATCAAGTAACATCTTCACTTCAGTTTATGTGGCGGTTCAGAAACTAAAGAAGGCCTTACCTAGTTCAGCTTGGTTGCCAATACGAAGTTGAACAATGTCGATCTCCTCTTAGAAGCTAAAACAAAATGTTTCTCTTCTAGAAGGTTTACAAGGCGGGAAAATGATAGGCTTTATATCAAAAACAATAAAGCATATCTCTTTGGGAATGATTTCTTCGAAAGTTGATATAGAAGTACAACAACTTTTCTAAAATGACTGTTCCTAGTAATGCTTGACATGTGTCCTAGGGAACATCTTATAAACCCTAATTCCTTGACTATAAAAGAAATGTTGTATAGGAGTACATAGCCATCTCTTGCAATTAATGTGAAACGCATTCAAGAGCTATTTACTCCTTGAATCAAACTATATAACCACTTAAGCTTCAACTTCAATGTTGGTTACAAGTTTGTAATTAAAACTTGTTACTTAGGTTTCGAGTTTAGTTAGAAGAGGAGAATCACCAATTGTGATGAAACTTCTTTTGTATACGCTAGCCAAATATGTCATAGATTCTTTCATTCATTCTAATATGAATTTATACGTTGAAAAGTATATCGTGTGTTGTTTTAAATTGTGCTTATTATCATTTATATATTTGTTTAAAACATATTTATTTTTTTGCCATGGAATGTATTAGTTTAACTCGATAAACCTTATATCACATTCAAAGGGTTCAACAAGTGATATCAAAGCAGATTGATGTATAAAACCTTTTTATAAACTGCTCAAAATATTTTTAAAATCAAGATCCATAATGGCACAGAATACACTAAACTCTAGAGTTACGGAGGTAGCCAGTTAAATTTTACTCCCTTACTAGAGGTGGAAAACTTCACAAATTAGAAGAAAAGGTTTATGTGCCACATAGTTGGTATTGAACCTCAATTCAAAAACATTATTCTTAATAGTCCATATGTCCCAATGACAGCTAGTGTGCGAAAACCTGAAGCACAATGGACAAACAATGAAAGAAAGGCTGCTAACTTAGATCAGTGACTCAAAAGTCTCATTATGTCTGTCCTACCAGATGATCAAAAGAATTTTGTTATCAATTATAAAACAGCAAAATCAACTTGGGAAGACCTGATATAGCATGAGGGCCCCACCCCCCCCCCCCCCCCCCCCTTGGCCCCCCCCCCCCCCCCCCCCCGGATGTGGAAAGAAAATGGGTCATGGACCTTAAGTTTTGTTATTATACACTTGAGATTCAAGGAAGGTGAATATCTTATGTAAACTTTCACCAGATATAAAGCTTGATGAATAAACTAGTAAATGATGGCATTTAAACTTTCAAGCTGAAAATTAAATACTAGGTTCACACAAGGGGTTAACAAAGAACGTGCTAAGTTTCTGCCATAGTCTTTGAAATGATAACCATGTTAGGGATTTCTGAGCTTCCTTCACTATTTGGGCAAACTCAAGTATGAAGAAGACCTAATTGACAGTATTATGACACTGAAAAAATGTCTCTAACCACTGCTACACTTTGTCAATTGCTTTCATTTCAACTCTATTAGTCAGGTATTTTCAAGATAGTCTCTGATGATGAAGTGGATACAAGAGCAGTCAGAATACATAAATGACTTTGAAATGAATTTCGTAAAAGAGCTCTTTTGGCCAAGTCTAAAAGATCATTCAAAAAGGATACTCAAAGATTTAGTGGTGCAAAGGCAACTGACCAAACTAAATGCCACAAATGTGGTAGAAAAGGTCACTTTGCAAGGGGGGGTGACTTGTTAAAAGGACATTTATTCCTCTTATTCATCCACCATTTCAAAACATATCCCAACCCAGTTCTTAGTTCCTCTCAACAATATAACTTGAACTGAGCCCAACAAAGGAGTTTGAAAGCCAAAACATAACAAGTCAAGCTAAACTGGCCCTCCTCAGTTATAGTGCTTCACACGGGTTAGAAATCAAAGTTAGTGTGCTGATGCATTATGATATGGGATGAAGAGGAGATGTGTCTTTGGATGCCATGAATGGTGGAGGTAAAAGTACTCATGGAACTTGCTGATGATAAAAGTGATGTTGTTGGCAAAGAAAGTGCTAGAAATGGTGAATGGGTTAAGATCTCCATGAGAAAGAGTAACATCAGGAAGCCCATCTGGTACCCGGACAATAGATGTTTAAGTCATATGACTGGTGTCAAAAGTTAACTGCACAAATATGTGAAATAACCAGGCCCTACGGTGGTATTTAGAGATGACTCTACATGCACCAGTGAAGGATATGGTTTTATTAAATGTAATGGTATATGTTAGGAATACGAAATTCCTAGAAAAGTCGCGGTCACTTCATAGATATCGGTAGATAGCTCGTATAGTTAATTTTTAGAAACTTAATAGGCTTATTAGCAAAATCCCATGGACAAACCCATGAAGGCCCAAGCCCAAGTACACATGTAAGTTTTTTACACCTTCCTGCCTTGGAGAGGTGGTTTGGTTGGTTGTATTTTAACAAAACTTAATGTATTTCCTTTCTTTTACTTTCTCTCACTATAAATACTTCCTTCCTTCCCACTTTCTCTCTCTAGTTCTTGTTGTTAAAGATTACTTATATTCTTCAATTGGTATCAAGAGTCATGGAGTGGTGTGTTTAGTTTTTGTGTTTGTTTTGGTTTGTTTTTCTTTTGCTTGTCCGTACGTCCCATTTTCTTGTTTTTCTTTGATTTTCGAAGCTATATTATACACTAAAGGATCATTTACTTTGGTAAATTTGATCTAGTATCTTTAGGATATTAGTGTACAGCTTTGAATCTAGAAAAATATATCATTTTTGGCATCTTTGTGTTCAAAAGATTTAGAAAGAACAAATTTGATTTTAAATTTTTTGCTAAAAACTCAAAGTTTCATTTTTCTCGTTCCTATAGGTTTAGTAACACTAGTTTGTACATGTATTTTTTGCAAAACAAATTCATCAAAAAGGTGTATGTTTTGTGTTTTAATATTTTTGGGTTTCGAAATAGGTGTTAGTCGAACAACTGAAGTTCGAACACTGAACCGAACAACTGTGTTTAGTTGAAACCGAACAACTGAACTGAACAACTGACTTTAGTTGAAATCGAACAACTGAACCGAGCAGTTGTGTTTAGTTGAAACCGAACAACTGAACCGAACAACTGACTTTAGTTGAAACCGAGCAACTAAACCGAACAACTGTGTTTTGTTGAAACCGAACAACGTACTAACATACTGAAACCTAACAACTCAAGTGTTTTAATTTTTAACGGTTTTTATTTCTTTGACTTGTATAATCCCGTGAAACATTTACGTTTTTCCCGGTTTTGTCAAGATTTATAATCCGTTACTTTTCAAGAATTAAAAAACTTAAAAGACAACAAAATTAAACATAAATTCTTTCTACCACCGTTCGATCAAACAGTAATCTTTTAACACACAAATTTCTCAATGATGACTCTTGCTGACAAAACGATTCTCTCGGGTGCTGACAATCGTCCACCTATGTTGGAAAAGGATATGTACGATTCTTGGAAAGTTGAGATCGTTTAGCCCATCTAGGATAATAATAACAATGATTGATAACACGCAGCGGAATAATAAAGAACACAATCAGTGTTATACAAGGTTTCTTTATTGTACGTTTCCCTATTACCCCCAACTATTAACTTGTGGCTACACCCAATAAACTATGGATGTACTATTTGACTTGCTATCTAACTATCTTGACTCTCAATTGGAGAGTTCTAGTTTTTTTGATGATCATTCTAAATCCTATGGCTATGATCTACTTTTATATATAGGAGAGATCAGGACTTACAAAGGAAGTAAATCAATAAGTAAGGAAAATCTTTAAATCACATTAATTAACATTAAATACCATTTAATTCACATTAATACTTTCTAATTCTTTATCTTGTAAATCTTTGACCAAATCTTCATTAATTCTTCAAAATCTTCCATCTTTGTAGAATTACATAGTTGCCAGATTTAGTCCTCTTGTTTCATTCTTTTATTTATTTTGTCTCATCAAATCAATAATTCTCAACAATCTTCCCCTATTTGATGATGACAAATAACAAAACAAAGTCGTGTCGAAACTTCATAATAAAGACATGCTTCCCTGAAGTTGAGATGTATTCATCTCCCTGAATGAAACAATATATCTTCCTTTGTCAGATGCTTCCTTAACTTATGATCATGCCACCACACATAATAAGTGAAAATCAATAAACCCTGTAATCTTCTTTCCCTTTCTGTAATCATTCATCATAGGGGTCTTCTGTAGAAATGCTAACTTAGATCATACAGTACAAACCTATACACAACTACTATCCAGCTTCCAATACTCAAAATAACCACATGATGCATAATACGAAAAGTCTTTGAGCAGTATGAAATATAAGTTAGCAGTAGTATAAAGCTCAGCTGTAGTATTGAACACTTCCCCTCAAGTGGTGCATGTAGATAGTTAAACATTTTAACAATAAGCTTCCCCTGAAAACCATATGTATTATCATCTCTAAACAATCTCGAACTCTGTAGGTTATGTAGTGATCAGGATTGAAGAAAATAAGTATAACGAATTTGATAAAGAAGTAGAATTTCCCAAACTTGTGTCTTATGTATTGCACTATCCACGTGACAGTTCAAACTTTATAAATAAATATGTAATACTAAGTGCAGACCCGCAACCTCTTGACTAAATCCTCATCTTCTAGAGACATCTATATATGTGATAGACATATGTTGAGCATTGAGCACCATCAGAAAAATCACCATATATTTTGCTAGTTTTTGGACAACGTATTGTCCACCATTTGTAAGCACGGAACAAGTTTTCTTAAAAGCCACCACAACTTAAGATATGATAAGACACACACCTGTGAAACTCAACTACAACATCAAATAAGCAATATTCAATTGTCTTCGTAATCACCTCTTCAATAAATCTCTAAAACGAGCCATAAATCAATAATAATAAACTATTTAAAAAATAGTTCTGTACGAGATCAAAATCAATAAGTCACCGTAATGATAAAGCTTGCGGTACAAACTAGCTATGTCGGTTAGTATATCGGGTACAAAAACTTTATCTCGGAGCTAATAGCAGTACAAATAACTTTCCCGGATAGTATTAATCATAAGCGTGGCAGTACTAAAAACTGTGAGCTGTACTATGTTTTACTTGGACAGTACTAAATCGAAATTAATAGCAAGTATTAACTTCATATTTATTAACACAAAAACAATATTTATGGAAGTTATACATGATCAACACAATCCCAAAAGGGATCAGGAATACTTATTTAAAGCGATCTTTATCCATTATTTGCGAATCATAACCAAACTTACTTCCATAGTCCACGTCCATCATAAAACCATCACTTCCACAATATACGCATCCCATAAACTATACCATTCTGACTTTCCATAATTTTATAACCAGAATCACAAACAAGCAGCACTATTTTAATGGGAACACATAAAAAACCTTTAGATAATCAGATCAAATATTAAACCATGGTACTCGCATCTTTCAGTAATATCAACAACATCACTAATAATTTAGCAGTACTAACTTTTCAAGAGTACTAACTTATCAATGGGACTTACTGAAACACAAAATTATCAACGAACTCAAGTAGTTCTCTCACCAACCAGTATTAAGTAACATATTGGGGCATCGAGTTAGGTCTTATACAAACCTAGTTGTTTGTCATCAGATACAACAACCTGCTGCTTCTTTGTTTCTTAAAGCCTGCTATCATTCGTCTTTGTTGCTGCTGTACCATCAGATCCAAAACTTTTTGACCATATTAGGGTTTAATGAAAAACCCTAGTTTTTACCATTACGACTTGTATCAACAATAATCACAGAATTAAAGTGTCGCAAAAGCTCTAAAATCACCAAAATCAGCCAATAAACCAAAAAACAAAATCATACCTTCTTTTTCCTTCATAGCACAACATTAACAAACCTTGTAGATCCTAGATCAAGAGCCCCGTGGCTCTGATACCACATGTTGAGATCGTTTAGCCCATCTAGGATAATAATAACAATGATTGATAACACGTAGCGGAATAATAAAGAACACAATCAGTGTTATCATAAGGTTTTCTTTATTGAACGTTTCCTTGATTACCCACTATTGCTTGGGTACACCCATCTAACTATGGTGTGACTATTCGACTTCAATAAGTTGTCTTGTATCTAAATATTTCTTATCTCTTCATTGGGCGAGTTCTAGTTTTCTATGATGGATATCTAAAAACTATGTCTTTGATCTGTTTATATAGGGGAGAGATCATGACTTTCAACAAGGAAGTAAATCAATAGATAAGGAAACTATTTAAATTCACATGTTAAATCACATTATATACCATTATAATCACATTAAATACTTCCTAAACTTTATCTTGTATAATCTTTGAACATATCTTCATTATTCTTCAAAATCTTCCATCTTTGTAGAATTACATAGTTGCCAGATTTAGTCCTCTTGTTTCATTCTTTTATTTATTTTGTCTCAATGGAGCTATACATGATAAATAGACAACATGGACGAATGATACTTGAATCCGTTGAAAAAGGTCCACTCATCTGGCCTACGATTGAGGAGAATGGAGTGACAAGACCAAAGAAATATTTTGAGCTATCCGCCATGGAAGCAATTCAAGCTGATTGTGATGTCAAAGCAACAAATATCATTCTCCAAGGATTACCACCTAAGGTCTATGCACTTGTTAGCAATCATCGAATCGCCAAGGAACTTTGGGAAAGAATTCAACTTCTCATGCAAGGAACTTCATTGACAAAATAGGAAAGAGAGTGTAAGCTTTATGATGAATTCGATAAGTTTGCTTATAAGAAGGGGGAAACACTACGTGATTTTGTACTTGATATTTTCACTGCTACTAAATGACATGAACATCTACAATGTGAAATTAGAACAATTTCAAGTGAACACCAAGTTTTTGAATACTCTTCCTCTTGAGTGGAGCAAATTTGTGACTGATGTCAAACTTGTTCAGGATTTGCACACAACTAACATAGATCAGATTCATGCTTACTTGGGACAACATGAATTTCATGCAAATGAAGTTCGTTTAATGCATGAACGTAACTCAGACCCGCTTGCTTTGGTTGCAATCCATCAGATGACCCAGTCTCCTTATCAAACTCATCAAAACTCATACCAAAACACTCAATTTCAACCACAAGTTTCACTATATCAGTCTCCACAGTGTGGTTCACCTTATCAACAATACTCAAATAATCAATCATCAACACCTCTTTCAATCACTTATCCATCTAATGATTATTAGTCATCAATTCACCACAACGTTTATTCTCTGTCATCATCCATACCTCAATTGGAATATGTTCCCTCAATTAACCAACAACCTGAACTTTCCCAACAAGACTCGGGTCTAATTGTTTCAGTGTTCCAGAAAGGTGATGATCCCATTGATGGCATCAATCACATGATATCTTTCTTGACTACTGTTGTCACTTCCTGCTACCCTACTACCAATAATCAGTTGAGGAATTCGTCAAACCCTAGGCAACAAGCTACCATTAATAATGGAAGAGTAACCTTACAACTAATTCAGGGGAAACAAACTTCTTTAGTTGTGGGTACTACAAGGACATACACTTCAGGAGCAAGTGGAAGCAATTCTGGGAAACAAAGGACTGTTATCTGTTACAACTGCAAAGGTGAAGGCCACATGTCCAAACAGTGTACTAAACCTAAGAGGAAACGGGATGATTCTTGGTTTAAGGATAAAGTTTTGTTGGTACAAGCTCAAGCAAGTGGTCAAATTCTACATGAGGAGGAACTTGCATTTTGGCAGATCTAGGAATTCCAGAAGGTCAAGCCCACACAGACTATCATTACTCCACATATGATGGCCTTATCAAGCTGATCGATTTGGATGCATATGACTCTGATTGAGATGACTCAACACGCCAAAGTTGCTCATCATTGCGAATTTTATCTCAATTTGGTTCAATGCTCTTGTTTATGTCGTCCCAATATTGTTCATCGTGGTATTTTGGACTTCGGATGCTCCAAGCATATGATCGAGAACGCTCTCAGCTCACCAATATCGTCAATAATATATTGTGTACATTCAAATTCAGAAAATGATCAAGTGGCACAAGATAATTGGGATAAGGTGATTATCATATTGGGAATGTTTACGATCACAAGGTTTTTATGTTGGAAGACTTGGACACAACTTATCCTTTGTTGGGAAAATTTTTGTGATTCTAATACCCATTAATTTGCTGTATCCGTCCACAACAACCTGCTTCATTCCAAAAATTATGAAGGTGTTGAATCTATTAACTAGATCTCAGAGTCAACAATCATATACTTTCTGACTCTGTGGAGATATGATGACGTCCTCATTCCTATATTCCTCTTGTCAAAAGCCTCAAATACAAAATTCTGGCTAGGGCAAACCAATTGTCTGTCCCACATCGAACTTATGGTGCAAGTCAACCATTTAGCGAGAACATGGTCTTGTTTTTGTTCCGAGGTCCCCTCCCCACGCAAAAATATTGAAAAGTACCATATGTGTTCTGCTTTGCAATGTGGAAAAGAAGCAAGAAGAACCCCACAGCACCTAATCTATAAGACACCAACCAAGAAAAAACTCTGAATCTTTTTTGCACATTGGATCTTTGTGGACCAATGCGTGTCGCAAGTGTTAATGGAAAGAAGTACAACCTCGTCATTGTTGATGATTACTCTCGATTTACATGGGTTAAGTGCTTAAGGGTCAAAATAATGAAGCCCAGAATTATCATAATCAAGTTTCTTCAAGATGAGCCAATTGGGCCCCATAAAGTATCTTGTTTGATCAACATCAGAACAATAATGGAAACCTAAAACAAAAAATTTGTTAATCAAACTTTGCGTGAATATTATGAGAAGGTTGGCATCTCTCATGAAACATCTGTTGCTCGCTCTCCACAGCAAAATGGTGTCGTTGAAAGACGGAATCGTAAAATTTATTATACTAGTTAAATATTTATGAGGTTGTTGGTATATATTTAATAACTACCTAAATCTCTAGGAAACACAGTAAACAGTTTTTTTGAGTTTCAAGACTAAAAGATGAATATGAAAGAGTATATTTCTGACCTGAGCTTTGCATATTGCAACTTTAGATCTGCACGTTAGGGAAAAAGAATAAACAATAGTGCGAAGTATTTATGTTAACTAGTGTAGTCGATAATTGGCTTTGGTTCCATTGAGAAGGTTTTTATTTTGAGAAAATTGAGAAATCTTCGTTTGAGCCATTGATTCATGTTTTTTGATTTGATTTGCAAGTGAACATCATTAAATAATGAATCGAATCTGTAAATCACAAAATTAATTCACAAATCTTGATAAAAATCGAGTTATGGTAATCATTCATTAAATTTATACCGATGATTCAGTATTGTACTTATATCGCAAAATCGAGAGATTTTTAACATTGATTCATTTTTTTTTACACATTTTGGATTATAATCACATTAAAATGAATTCTACATTTCAAAAAATTAAATCAAAGTTAAAAATCTATCGTTTTTGAAAAACCGCCTCAATTGAGAAGGTTTTTTTTCTTTCTCAATCGATTCATATTGGTACATAATTATATTAAATTACTTGTTATTTGACGAACTAATCTTTATTGTTATTGCTATCTCTTTTACTTTTTAAGTTTATCTACTATAAAGTATGCTTCTTTTATAGTTTCAAATGATCGAATTAAAAGGACATGTTAACATAAAAGCGGTCATGGTGACCACCACCGACATATAGCATTAGTGTTGAATAGATAAG
>BQNB010041358.1:0-42921 GCA_026074375.1 Tanacetum coccineum
GTCAGCTCATAGAGACCGAGGCTGGGATGTCTAGAGAGGCTTGGGGACGAGGTTATTTCACTACACACCACAGTTCATGCACAGATGTCAGAGATCACAGAGTTACAGTCAGCGGACCGTAGGAGACAAAGAGCGATTTCAGAGTTGCTAGAGACAGACCGCAGGAGTCGTGAGGAGATGAGAGAGTTAAGGGCTGCTGATCGCACTCGACAGCAACAGATTATTCAGACCTTGACTGTTATGCAGACACTATAGAGAGAGATGGTTCCACTTCAGGGACTGTTCACCACACTGCAGGGGCAGGTGATGACATTACAGGGGCAGGTTACTACATTACAGGGACAGCAGGGACCCGTTCGGGGTCCTGCACAGCCGGAGCTGCCAGAGGAGGCTGGTAGCAGTTCTTAGATTAGACTTTGTTATGGCTAGTTGTTTTGTATATAGCCTACACTGTGTGTTAGAATGTTCCCTGAGGAGGCGGATAAAATTGAAAGATATGTCGGTGGATTGCCCGACATGATCCATGGAAACATCGTAGCTTCAAAGCCAAAGACAATGCAAGAGGCTATTGAAATGGCCACAGAATTGATGGACAAGAGAGTCAGTACCATTGCAGAAAGACAAGCTGAAAACAAGAGGAAGCTTGAGAACACTTCCCGAAGCAATCAGAGTCAACAACAACAGCAAAACAAGAGGCAGAACACCGGCAGGGCATACACTGCTGGATCAGGTGATAAGAAACCATATGGGGGATCTAGACCCCTATGCTCAAAATGCAATTACCACCATGACGGTCCGTGTGCTCCAAAGTGCTATAAATGCAACAAATATGGTCACATCGCCCGTGACTGTAGGGGTACGGGAAATGCCAATGCTGTTAACAAACCCTAAATTGGAACTATCTTAAACTTTATTTTCTTAGGAATTCTCGTTGTATTTCCCTAAAATTTCAGTTGTACGAAAGGCTGAAGAACAACAAAGGTAACCGTGGTAATCAAGCTGGGAATGACAGGGCTCCAGCAAAGGTGTATGTGTTGAAAAGCGGGGGCAAACCCAGACAGGCGTCATTGGCGGGTACGTTCCTTCTAAACAAACTCTCATGCTTAATCTTGTTTGATACGGTGCCGATTGAAGTTTGTGTCTACTGCATTTAGCGTCCCAAATTGACTCACAACCATCTCACCCTAGATCACTAATATGATTCGAACTAGCTGACGGAGATAATCGGGTTAAACACTATACTTAAGGTTACACATTAAACTTCCTTATACCACCAATTCAAACATAAACTTATTGCCATTTAGAATTGTATTTTATGAATGCTAAATCGGTATGGATTGTTGGCGAAGCACCCGAAGCGGTCATACTGCGTGGTGCCGAGAAAATTGGTTCGCATCCCCTGGAAAAAATAAAACTTAATCATAACACGTGATGGAAGTACCCAGAGGAAATGTGACAAGATTAAACATCATTTCTTGCACTAAAACGCAGAAGTACATGGAAAAAGGGTTTCCTATCTTCAGGCACATGTCACTACAAAAGAATTGAAGACAAGTCAGAGAAGAAGCGACTTGAGGACGTACAATAGTTCAGACTTTCTTGAGAAGTTTTCCTGAAGACGTTGCCCGTCTTCCTCCGACTTCGACAAGTGGAATTTCCAAATGATTTGGTACCTGGTGCTAGCACCTGTACACGGGCACCTTAATCGATTGGCGCCTTCCGAAATGAAAGAATTATCTGAGCAACTGAAAAGACTGCTGAATAAAAGGCTTTATAAGACCCAGTTCCTCACCTTGGGGAGCTCCAGTCTTGTTTGTCAAGAAGAAGGATGGGTCATTTCCGGATGTGCATTGATTACCGGGAACTGAATAAACTAACGGTAAGAACCGTTATCCGATCCCAAGAATTGATGACTCTTTTGGATCAACTCCAAGGGTCGAGTGTCACTCGAAAATTGACCTAAGTCAGGTTATCACCAATTGAGGTGTTGGAGAAGAACAACATTCCGAAGACTGCCTTCAAAACTCGTTATGGGCCATTACGAATTTCAAGATAATGCCGTTTGTGTTTGACAAACAGCCCCTTGCCGTAATTCAGGACCTTCCATGAACCTGAGTATGCAAACCATATCTGGACAAATTTAATAATTGTCTTTATCGATGTTATTTGGATCTAATCCAAGAACAAAGCAAAGCCTACGAAGAGCATCTGAAGATAATATTGGATTGTTGAAGAAAGATGAGTTGTAATGCATAGCAAATTTTACCAAGTGCAAATTTTGGATTTCCCAAGTATAGTTTCCTTGGTCACATGAGATCGGATAGTTGAAGGAATTCATGTGAACTCCAGCCAAGATTGAATCCATTAAGGGAATGGACATCTCCTAAGGTCACCAACGTAGATTCGTCAATTTTTTAGGTCCTTGGCTGATACTAATCGAAGTTTATTGAAGGTTTTCAAAGATCGTCAAACTATTACCAAGCTCACCCAGAAGAAGGTTAAGTTGCAGGGGCGATAAACAAGAAGCATCTTTCAACTGTTGAAGCAAAAGTAATGTGCAGTGCACCGACCATGCATTACCTAAAGGAAGCAAAGAATGTTAATCGCATACTAGCGAATGCTTTGAAGAAGGGTTTTGGGCGTTGTGTTGATGCAGGAGAAGAAAAAGTGATTGCCTATGCATTACTCCAATTGAAGATTCATGAGAAGAACTATACAACTCATGATTTAGAACTTAGAGCAGTGGTGTTCGCTCTAAAATCTGGAGACATTATTTAAATGAAACTAAGTGTACGGTGTTCACCGATCACAAGAGTTTGCAACACATTTTAGATCAAAAGGAGTTGAACATGAGGCAACGCAAATGGTTAGAGTTGCTAAGTGATTACTATTGCGATATTCGTTATCACCCGAGGAAAGCAAATGTCGTTGCTTTATGCATTGAGCATGAAAAAGAATGAGAACCCACACGTTAAGAGTTCGAGCCTTAGTCATGACTATTAGCTTGGATCTTCCCAAACAGATCTTAAATGCTCAGACTAAAGCGCGAAAACCCGAGAACATTAAGAGTGAAGACGTTGGGGGAATGTTGATTGAAAACGCTAAATTTCCAGAAGCGATTAGGATATGGAAAGAGTTGGAACCTCCCAATCGGAAGGAACCTTTACTGCTCATGGCCAGAAGTTGGGCTACTTGTTATGGGGATTTACGGACTGTAATCATGCATGAGTCCCACAAATCAAAGTACTCTATACATCCGGGTTCTGACAAAATGTACCAAGATATGAAAGAAGCTATATTGGTGGCCAACATGAAAGCCGACATAGCCACTTATGTTAGCAAGTGTTTGACTTGTGCTAGGTCAAGTCCGAACCATCAAAGGCCATCAGGATTGTTGGTACAAACACAAATACCCTAATGGAATTGGGACAACATCACTATGGATTTGTCACGAAGCTTCCTAAGACTTCTCAAGGCTATATACAATTTGGGTGATCGTGCTGATCGACTCACCAAGTCTGGCCATTTTAACACCAA
Organism: Tanacetum coccineum; assembly: GCA_026074375.1. Classification (NCBI taxonomy): domain Eukaryota; kingdom Viridiplantae; phylum Streptophyta; class Magnoliopsida; order Asterales; family Asteraceae; genus Tanacetum; species Tanacetum coccineum. The sequence continues at coordinate 3,538 of BQNB010041358.1, forward strand.
TTAGAGAGACTGAACCTTTTGGATAAACTTGCAAGAATGTACCTAAGGAGGTTACGCAAGGCAGAGAATCCAGTCTCTATCATTGCGATCGTGACCCAAGATTCGCAATCCAATTTTTGAGTTACTTCAGATGCTATGGTACAAATTTAGGATTTGAGTACTAGCTACCATCCACAAACAGACGGCAAAGCGAGAGGACCATTCAAACTCTTGAGGATATGCTGCATGCTTGTGCGATCGACTTTTAGAAAGGGTTGGTTAACCATTTGCCATTAGTCGAGTTCTCATATAACAATAGCTATCACGCTAGCATCAAGGCCGCACCAATCGAAGCACTTTAATGGTCAAAAGTGACGTTTTCACGGCTACAATAGACTACTTTTTGTTGGACTGAATTTGAGAAGCTCAATACACATCCCATAACTAATTCAAGAGACCACTCACTGAGAAAAATCATTCAGATCAAGCAAAGGATGCCAGCCACGCTCGTGATCGACAGAAGAGTACGCTGACTTGAAGCGTAAACCAATGGAATTCCAAGTCGGGGATAAAGTTATGCTTAAAGTCTCGCCTTGGAAAGGAGTCGTGCGTTTTGGCAAACGGGGGAAGTTGAACCCTAGGTATGTTGGACCTTTTAAGGTGATAGAAAGAGTTGGAGAAGTTGCTTACAAGCTAACATTCTAGAAGAGTTTACAGAGTTCCATAATTACTTCATGTATCTAACGAAAAAGTGTCATGCCGACAACCATAGGCCGTTCTGTTTGAATTGGACTTAAATTGGAAAAGACAAACTTTATTTTGTTGAGAACCGATAAAAAGTGGGGCTCCGTGAAGACTAAACGGTTGAAGGCGAAGTCGGATCCCATTAGCAAATTTCGATGGAACTCCAAGAAGGTCAGAATCGCGAAGTTCACCGTGGGAACGTGAAACCAAATTCACGAAAGAAATATCCACACCTCTTCACCAAGACAAAACCGTCGACCAAATTGCTGCATCGTGAGCCTTGAGGAAAGGCGATTAATATGGGAGAAAGTCCTATAACACCCTGTATTTTAAGTCAATGACGACGATCGGATAAATTAGTACTATTATATTTTAGTGTTGTAACGCGTTTGCTTTGATTTCCATAATTAATTTAAATAATCTCGTAAAGCTAAAAATTAGCGTTCAATGTAAACGGAGGCATCAACAATTAAATGTTACATCAAGCAAGGGTTATTATATTTATTAACTTTGTTCATTTTATTTTTATCGGTATACAAAAGTGTATACGTTTCGCGATAAATTGCGTTGTGCACTCCGGAACTCACAAAAACTATTCTACGCTTCAAAACAAATTACCCACTTTTAACCTATATATAAAGTTACAAATAATATCATATATAATCTTATGTTATGCCGAAATTTGGCCAAATATAACAAGTAATATAACGGAAACTCATCAAGGTTGGTCAAAAGAACACCATACCTCTTTAATGCCACACCATGCCTTGTTTCTTTGACCTAGAGACCATCCCTAAGACCATAACATGTTCCCTTGACTAGAACTACTTCTTATATACATGCATTACTAGCAAAGATAACTCACACATGCTTAAACACTTAGTAAAAATCAAACAAAACCCGTCGATGCTCTATATAGCTCACGCTCAAAACCAAAGAAAACCAAACCCATACAAAATTTTCTACAACCCATACACTCCTATACACATCTATTCTAAGATATTCTAAGGTGATCCCAAGCATTGGCTAAGCTTTTCCAAGTATTACTCAAGAAAAAGGAAGCTAGGGTTTTATTAAGTAAACAAGGGTTTTTATTTGTGCAAGCTTGGATTTTGTGGCTAAACAAGGGTTTAGCACTTGCTTTTCAATCCTCATCGAAACCTCATAAGCTAACTATGAACACCTTAATGTTCTTATAACAGTTATTAATATGCACATGTTAATTCTTTATATATATCTTAAATCACCAGTTAAGGATTTTTGATCATGGTAAAAAGAAGTTTTTATATTTGTTGTCAATCTAATGTCCACCTTTTTTAATATATCTTATATGTTAATGACATTCATGTTAAAATTGGTCACTCAGTGAATTTACACTCTTGGTTAAGTAATGAATAATGATTATTTATAAATATAGGGTTTTTTATGCTTCTTAATATGTTTCAAGATTAAGAAATACAAATGACATGTTAAGGTTAATTATGGACTCATATTAATGTTACTTGAACACTAAAATAAAGTTATCATGGAAGAAATACACTTGTACACACTTGGTTATGTATAAATATGATTATGGACAAAACTAGTGATTTATGGATTATTTATAAAAGTTATGGTTTATTATGTAAGATAAAATACTTGTAATAGATTGACAAAGGACAAACAGACTATGGACATAATATACATGTATATATAAGATAAATAAAAAAAATAAGATTATGGTAAAAGTTCATAAGATGCAAAAACAAGGAAACACGACTTAATTATTTTGGGACATAACAAACAATCACAATTTTCTGTCCAAAGATTCGAAATTTAAACATATCCACTTTATATTTTTATAAATACTACATTTCAACGACGATTCGAAAAGGTAAGAAACTTGTTTAAACGGATTAATAACGAAAAAGTTACTTAAAAACGAGTTATACGTTAATAAACGAAGTCGTAAAAGTAATTTATAATAAAAAACATTTTTATAAAAATTATAAACAGCAAGTGTTGATATTTTAATAATATTACACATTTTTAGGATTCCAAAATGATAAGAATCGCAATTTTTCAATTAATAACGAACGAGTTATGAATTTCGCGAGTTTACGACAATTAATACTTTTATAAAAACTAATTTTTATAAAAGTTACTATTCATGACAGAAAGTTTAAAATTATTGTAAACCATCATAATATATAGATCTTTCCAAAACGAGAACGTCCTTGGAAGAATCATTAAAAACAGAGCTATAACGAATAAAATACGACATTTACGGGTTTTACGACAACAAATACAAATTATATAAAACTTCATTCCTTACTAGGGATTTCATAATGAGGCCTCTCTTAAGGCGTAATCGACGAGTTGTTGGATTTACGATTTAAAGTGTCCTAACTCCTCGTACGTCATGTCATGACCTCTTTAATTATGATAGCCCGAACGATAGTACGATGTAACAACTATAGGATTATATTCAATGTTATTGATTAAAGTACTCGGTACTTATACGACCTATGATAATTTAGGTTGCATTCGATCTTTAAAACTGACGCTTTATCATTCGATATTTGGATTATCAAACTCAAGGTAGTTCCATAGCCCCAAAGTTATACATGCTTTGTTTTAAAAAGATTTTGGGGTGAGAAAGCAATGTTTTACAACTGGACACAAGTGGTTAGAGTTTCACACTATTAATTAATGTTGCCTAATAGCCGAAACCCTTTATATGATCCCATTATCATGAACTGTTAATTTACGCAGCGCGAATGTTATAAAAAGAATCTATTGGTTTGACAATCCCGTTCGGGTGATTAGCTTACCACCCCAAACAAGACGAACGAATACCATGTCGAACAAAGGATTTGCGGTGTTAAACCATCACCATTCGCAAAGTAGGCCATAAATAGGCATTCCAAACACTTCAATCTTCATGTGTCATGAGCTAGAGCAACGTAATTACTTTATATGATGTGGTGCATTTGTTGGCATTATCATACACTTGGTAGATCTTGGTCCTAAACAATATATAGATTTATCAAACCTATGAATTCACCAACATTATTGTTGACGTTTTAAAAAGCAATGTTTTTCAGGGATTACAATAAGCACGAGGTTGCGATGGATACATTGGTGGTTTTGCTTTGATGTCATGTATTAAAGATTTGTCGCATTCATTTTGTTAAGCTGTTTATTGCTGAAAATCTTGTATTTTGATAAGTGAACAGTTAAGCTCGGCATATTAACAATACTTTGTAAATCCAATTAATCATTTTCAAAACGACTTTTTTTGTCGTATCTATAATATCTATCTTGTTGTTATGTGAACTAATACAGGTAACACGCCCCGAAAAACCCCGTTAATTCCGCTGTGGGAACGCGACCCATTTTGGGGGTGTAACATCGGGCTTCGCACAACCGATAAAGAGTGTGGAGATGATATTTCAAAAAACCAATGTCTTGATGAACACCTTGACAATTCACGAGTCCATGAACCTTACCTCGTGCTACTAAAAATTACGCTCGACCGTTGTTCCAACCATTTACAATCTTTGTCTACAAACGATTGCACAATGCCCCACCGTCGACAAGTGCTTCATCGTCACATCTGATATACATCAATCCAGTCCAACATACAAGAAATTGCAGAAGAACCAATTCACGAGAAACCCCAAACATTCAAACGATGTTCTTCATCCTTCACAAAACCCTTGTACTGGAGATCCAAGTCGCACAATCATTATCTGGAAATGTTAATTCGACAGAACCCAACCAAGTTAATTACCATCCAGATCATGTTAGAAGATGGACCAAAGATCATCCTCTAGGATAACATAGTTGGCAATCCCCTCTTTGTCCTTTATCACCAGAAAACAGTTAGCATCCGATGCTTGTGGCTGTTTCCATACTGACAGTCCAAAGTCGAACCCAATAACTCAAATGTCCGTGATAGAAAGACGAGCTGGTTTCAAGCCATGCAAGTTGAAATTTCATTAATCTGAACGACTTGAGTAATGGGAATTAGTCACCTCGCCCAATCTATGTTATGGTTATAACGCTCTCAAGTGATCAACAAAGTGAAGCTTGATGAATATGGTGATGTACTGAAAAACAAAAGCTCGGTTAGTTGCAAAGGGATATCGTCAGGAGGAAGGCATTGATTTTGAAGAATCATTTGCTCCAGTTGCAAGATAAAGGCCATCAGAATCTTCATTACCAATGCCTGCAACCAAGAAATGACATCTATCAGATAGATGTCAAAACTAGCTTTTTCTGAATGGGGAATCTTCAAGAAGAAGTCTTTGTTAGTCACCTGAAGGATTTGAAGACCATGAAAATCCTACTCAGCGTCTTCGTCTGAATAAGGCCCTTTAATGGGCGTAAGCAGCGCACCAAGGGCGTGTAATGACACACTCTCAAAAGTTCCTGTTGGCCCAACAATTTCGTTTCAAGGGTGCCGTGATCTCAACTGTTATTCAACAATAAAAGGAAACGCAAATCAGCATAACACATTCAACTTTGTTCAAAATATTCGTAGATGACATCATTTTTGCCTCAACAGATAATAATGCGTGTAAGACGTTTTTCAAAAGAGATAGCTCCAAATTTCAGAAGTCGAATGATGGGACAAATGTCGGTATTTTCATAGGACTACAAGTTGCAAAGTCCCGGAGTGCAACTTTTATTAACCAAGCAAAATATGCTCTCGAAACCCTAAAGAAATATAAATGGATTTCTCTGACACCCCCTGTCGATAACAGCAATGGTGGATTGATTGAAACTAGGAAGCTGAGGACCTCATGGGGATTCCAGTTGACAAACTTAATTTAGAGGAATGTTGGCTTCCCTTAATGTACCTTACAGCCAGAAAAACGACCTTGGTATTCGCCGTTTGCATGTAGCTAGATATCAGCAAGCTACCCAAAAAGCCCTTTGAAGCTATCAAACGTGTGCCTTTCGGTACTTGAACGAAAACACATTAACATGGGTCTATGGTATCCGAAAGACAACCGCCATGTCACTACAGCTTATGCAGCAGCGATCATGCGGGATGTCAAGATCAAGAAGAAGTACATCAGGAAGTGCTCAGTTTCTAGAGATATGTTGGTTAGCTGTCATCTAAAGAAGCAACGACAATAATCAACTACAGAGCAGAATACATCGCCCAATGTCTGGATGTAGTGCTCAAATCCTTTGATGCGATCAATAAGCTCAAAGACTAAAAAAAAAAAAACTGATTTGACTTGCAATAAAATTTTCTCTGTATTGTGATAACAAAAGTCTATTGCTCTTTGCTGTAACAAACGTCCAGCACTCTCTGCTCTAAACACAATAACATACGGCACCCACCATTTCATCCGAGAGCAAGTGGAAAATAGAGTGGTTGAACTCTACTTCGTGGAAACAAATTATCAACTTGCAGACATTCTCACAAAAGCATTACCAAGAGAACGGTTCGAATTTCTTCTTCCACGCCTAGGCATGAAGAGTTTGACCTCTGAAACTCTCAAACGTCTTTAAGAAGGAGAGGATGAGTAAACGAAATGCCTTCGTGTATCCTTTGTACATAGGTCTAACACATAAAATATATATATATATATATATATATATATATATATTTTAAGTCATTTAGAATTACTAAAAGGCTTGCAATTACTTCTTTTTGCAACCCGGTTTGATGTCTGGGCATGGATTACGTTATATCCAAGAATTATGGGAGTATAGTAAATCTAGGGTGATGGTAGAGCTGTTCGCCTGATCTTTTCATCTCAATCAACGACTACAACTCTTTCAATAGAAAACGGGTTGTTGTTTGAGGGGGAGTGTGAATGTGAAAATGTGCTTCATCACATAAGGTTCTAAAAGAAGTAATTGGGAGAATCTTCCATGGTTATTTAGGAGTGTTGTATGCTATGAAAGTGTAATTATAAGATGGTTGTTGTATTCTAATAGGTTAATATTTGAAGGGGAGTTAATTAATTTTAACTCAAAGGTCCAAAGTTATCTATAGTTACAATGATTAGGGTTTAAAAAGCAATTTGTTTTTTGTTTCCTAGCCTTATTAACCAATAGAGACTAAATTGGCTAATTGCCTAAACTTAGAAGATCCTTAGAAATACTTAAAACAAAAAATAAAAGAAGATGGAATTCTAAGGGACTAAATTTGCCAAGTATCTAACTTAGGAGTATAAAGGGGCGGCGAGTTGCCATTTGGTCAAAACCTTCGAAAACCAGTCAAAGATAAAACACACACACACACACTCGCAACTCGCCGCCAAGAACGAACAAGAACAAAGCCTCAAATCGCTTATTTCCAGTGTTTCTTGCAAAGGTAATTATCGAACCTTAATCTATATCATTTATTATGTGTGTATAATCAAGTGGAAATCAGATGAGATAAACACATTAAAAAGTGTAGAAAAAATAAGATCTAGGTCGTTTAGATGAAAATGGCCAATGTAGTTTTGTAAGGTGTTAATTTAGGTTGCTGGAATTGTCATAAGGTACTATATTAATAAGTTTTGATAGGTGTTTGGATTTTTCTATCACAAACACTAATGAATGATTTGCCCATGTTTTCTTAATGGCAGGGTTGCACTTTTAGAAAGAAAAAGTCGTCTAGTGTGTGGATGAAAGATGGTAAGTAATGTGGTGTCCTTATTCGGTAGGATAGCCTAGGATTGCGTTAAAGAATGTGATAAGTTATGAAAACGAGTGAGTGCGTGGTTGAATTGTACGAAATCTGTCCGAATGGCGAGTTGTTATGATTCAGTGGCGAGTTTGATATTTTTATTAATTCTTTTAATCAACATTACTCAACCTGCTGGTTCATAAGGCGGTTGATTATTACAGCGATTGCCTAACGGCGGGGTTGATTAACAGCTAAGTTGCCTCACGCGCGGGTTGATCACATCAAGTCGAGTTGCCTAACGCGTGTTTGATTACCTAGCGATTGCCTAACGGCGGGTTTGACTAATCATTCGGTTTGACCAACAGCGGTTGGCCAAATTTTCTCTTATTTTATTTACCAACCAGGTAAACGCCGTCTCCGGCGTGTTTGGTCGAATATTTTTCTAATATTACAATACTCAACCCGCCCTTTATCATATGTTTATGATATTCATAGGCGCGTTTAGTGCCTTTCTTTTCACGCGGACGTTTGGCTCGACAATTACTTTCTCCTAACGGCGCTTGCATCTGCTTAGCGGTACGGTATGGCTAAGTTTCATATTTTGGCCCATTAAAGCCCAATAGTCAATCAAGGCCCCATTCGGATTGCTTTTTCTTAAGAAATGACTATATACTTATAATCAATGCTAATGTTCTCATCTAACATCGTTCTCTTCTATTCATCTGCAATGTTTGTCTTCTTTGGTTAATATACTCTTTTGCCGAATACGACAAGCAAACAAAATGTCCGCACTTCAACCCCTACAATAACAGATAGCAGATTGTAACCATCGCTTCTCAGTGGTTAACAATATCGGGAAAAGCAACCTTTTTTTCAATGCTCAAAAGATTCATGAAGAACCCATCTTTCAGATATCCTTGTTTTGTGGACATCTTAGCAGTAATACCACAGAAACGAAACAAAAAACCCCAAAGACTTAAAACGTACCAAAAACACTTCTTTTGAGCATATCACTGCCTCCAAGCAAATGTTCCTGCTATCTACCTGCAGCCAATTCTGGACTACAATGAAATATGACGGAAGATAGGGGTTTATAGGATTCACATTGAAAAAACAAAGAAAAATGGAACCATGGTTTGATCTAAGTTCTGATACTTCTCAAGAAAGGCATTAGAATTAGCTCTTGTCATCATCCAACACAACCTATGAGATTCCCTCCGTCCTGGTACCACTATTGATTGATTTTGTTATGAGCTAGGGGACTTATCCTTGACCCTGTAGAAATTGTGCTCCAATATACGGGTGAATTTATTGTGTATCAAACCATGGAGCACAGCAATTCTAAACCATAATCAAACCAGTGTCTTTGACATGACAGACTATCTTGCAGTGACAACCCGACAGTACACCCGTTCTGGCAAATGCTGTAGGCATCGTCACCAATCTAATGTAGATCATGCAGAGCTGTTATGGGAAGAAATTTACTTCAAGGGATTCCAGACATTTTCCCACACAAAAGCAGTCACAACGCCAGTCTTAAGGACCCACAGAAGCAAGTAACTCCTCGTTCCACATTCTTTCATTAAGACGGTTTTTCCAAGTGATAAGCGAGAGTTACTACTTTGGAAAGCAAGAACAACATTCCTCACGTCCTGATATCAGTGTTCCACATACTAGAAGATGATTTTATATTAAGAAATCTACAAGTTTTGTCCTAAAAGGTTAGACTGTTGAAGTGTTGAATGGAAATTCCTTGATCCCGCTGAATACTGAAGCATTCGACAATCCATCGTGTTTATCTCAAAGTAACTGGGAAATGTTTGCAGAGAAACAAAGAAAACCCTCAAGAAAGTTGCAAGCGTGCTAACCTGCAACAAAGTGCATGCCTTCCACCCACAAAGGCCCCCCACACAATACTTGCCACTTTAAGGTCAAACAAACCAAGCCAGCTCCTGCTACCTGCCAATAAGAAACCATACAAGCATGTAAGCATTGCCACCGATTCTAAATTATAAAGGAAAGCTACTTTCCAACTTGTTGATGAAGAATTATAGAAGCTCAAACAAGAATCTATTCCTCAAGAAGAAGAATGATGTAATCCTTTTATCACGAATCTGGCTAAGAATGCTGAGTTTGGAAGCGCATCATGAAAAGGGAGAAGGAGAAGATGATGATGTCTAGACATGGAACGTTTTCTATCTATTCAGCATAGGCTGGCTCCAACCTTTGACTTTTTGTTCTTTTATTTCTGGCCACCAAGAGGTTCAGGCACCTGTTGGAGGAGTAACTGATCAGAGGGATCCACTATCTTGAAACAACATGAAACCCTTTATATTCGGTATTTCAACTTCTTTCTCTCAACTAATTAATTTTGTGTTTTTTGAACCCTTTAATTAGAGAAAATAAACACTTTTTTTTTTTCGTAAACAGCAAATACTACTAGGCCTAGAACCCACAAGTTTAACTTGTATAAGAGCTACATCTCGGTGAAATTACAACTATATAAGATAACAACACTTGTTCCCTCTAAGCTATATGCCATAAGTACAGTGGCAAGAGATGAAAGAGCCATTATAACCGCAGCACATCTGTCAGTTCTCATTTCCCTGATTCGATCAGTCAGCTGAAGAAAAGACTACGGACCAGTTTATTCCTTGTGTTAGTAGGCGAGAATCAAACTCCTCATGAATTCAACAACTTGGAACCCTCTTCTCACCTGAAGATGACACCATCAGAGAAAGTGACCATGAATCTTCATCAACAATCTGATTGCAAAAACCGAAAAAAAAACAAAATGAAACAGAAACCGCTGCTCGTCCGGCACCCACATCAGAAATCGATTGTTTTTGTTTTATTTTTTTTTTTATTTTTTTTTTGTTTATAATTTGTTTATAAAATTTTTCTTATCACAAATAAGGATGATTTATTCTTTTTTAGTGCATGATTTTTTTTTTTTTTTTAAAACGGAAAACTCTACAATCAGCTGACAGGACTTGTTATAAAGTAGAGTGATAAAAGAAAAAAAAAGACTAATGCTCGTGTTATTTTTCTCGTCGTCCGGGATTTTAGGACAGTGTTTAAAAATTTTTCTTTATTAAAGCACAACTAATGCCTCTAAACTGTAGTAATAAAGAAAGAAATAACATTTTTTACTTTTGAAAAGATTTTTTTTTTTCTGGCTGTCGCTGCATATTTTATTCAAATTGGTTTTATGGGTAAAAGTAAGGACGCGTTCGATCAAGAACATGTTTTTTTAAATTTTGTAAATAACAGTTAATTTTATTTAGTTTTATGATTTTAGAAAAAACTGCTTGAAAAACACAAGAGAAGATTGATCTTCTATCAAGTGCGCAATACGTCCCACCACCCGCAACTTCCATTGCCTTTTTACCCCTTAGGGCATATCAACTTTTTTTTAGTTTTTTTTATGTTGTTTAAGAAAAATATATTACATTTAACTAACCAATCAAAAATCAACGTACAATCAGATTGCAGATCCAGTTTATGACGACTAGTAAGACGCCAAAAGGTGACTAAGATCAAGGTTGAAGTAGACAATTCGGTCTACCAAGTAATCATCAGGAGCAGAGCTATATCCTAAATCAGTCCTGAAAAAGCACATAAAGCTGCTGGCTGGACAGACACTCGAGCCAAGCAAGAAGACCGCGACTAGATCAAAACTCTGGACAAATTACTTATGTGATCCACTTGCTGGCCCGAAACCCTGATCACATGGATGTGAGGAATTTTCTCTGCGGCCAGCATACCCAAAGGTTCATGGAAACTTATGCACATACAGACGAGACGAGTCATCGAAGAAAATCCATGAATAGTATACATTCATGTGTCTATGTCCCTTCAAGAAACATCATCGATGACACTTATAGATCTTGGGGAAACAATTTCTTTATTGACAAACCAACCGATAAGATGATCAAGAGAATATCTTAAAGTTAGAGAAGAGTCTGATTCCACCATACCTGAACCAAGTCATCAGACATAAACGTCAACCTCCTCCAGTGATTCGCTCCCTTCACCGATGCTTCAATCTACTAAGACTACTCCGTACAGCTACAGTCACTATTCCTCCAACCATCACACGGAAGCTACAACCAATCTACACACTTCATCTCCCTGAAATCACTCACTATTACATCGACCTTCCAGCTAAGAGTGGCAAGATTGGCGCAAGAGATTGTCTGAAGTGAAGAAGACTGTATTCACGGTCCTGGGCTGATGTTTTGGCTTCACTAAATCCCAAGTTCTAGGTTGTTAAGAATATCTAGGAACAAAACTTGATGATATTCCTACCTAAGATTCTTGAACGACACACTTGCCAGATTTTACTCGAGAAATACTCTGTGCTGCTAGGGTTCCGAGAGTCCAATCTTAAGAAATCAAAGAAACTGAAAAGAGTCGCGAAGGAGATTAACACCAAAAAGGAATCAAAAGTGAACAAGGTGAGTGAGAAACAAGCTTCAAATCATACTACCAACCATTCACTGGATAAAGTTGATCCTTAGAAGCATTTAATCTAAAGAGTGCTTACTCTATTTCAACACATGAAAAAGAACAAGTCATGCAAACAGAAAATCCTGCCAACTACCATCAATATACCATGCACTTATGGACAGCATTAATAGCAGATGAAGATGCCATGGATAAGGTAGGTTAAAGACAGGGGTTCAAAACCACTCAAAGAAATCAAGACCTGAAAACTGCTGGAAGACGATGATGAAGAATGACAGTGCCTTTCAGCTGGATCAAACCAGGTAAGAGTCATCCAAAGGAGACGACATTCAAAGATTTACACTGGTGCTTCTGGTTCAGTCACCTCCAACAAAAGATGAGACACAAAGTTCGAAGCGAGTTTCTACATGGGAGTCTGATGCCACACTGCTTCAAACAACAATCCCCTTCTATAACCTCAACTGAAGGCATAATCACTGACCCAAGAGATGTCTGATTGTATGACTCTTCGTTCCCCTAGATCTATACTGAAGTCAGAACATTCAGAACAATCATCAGATGACAATCTAATGCAGGATGAAGGGCACAGTCTACAGATCTGGAGGACACCGATAATGCTCAATTCCCAAGAGTGGTCGACCACTTACTTGGTAAAGCAATTCCAGAAGGCTGAGTGAACCTTCTAACACCTGAACCAGAATTGACCATTCCCCCGAATGATTTTCCCGTCACTCCAGAGAATAACTAGTCAAACACAATACAGCCACATCCGTATAAAGTTCCTCCTTGGCTGAGAATAAGCTTCAAAGGAGAACGTATGATATTCGGGTCCTTCATCAAATGGTTCTGCAGACAGAACAGGAAAGAAAGAAGCTCTGGCAACAAGCTTACTTATAAGGTCCAGTTTTTCAACCTTGTTACAGCCTTCTATAAGACAACTCGAATTTCTTCAACATCAGATGGATGAATGCTCTTATAAGCCTGGCATGACAAATAGAGGTTGATTTGAGTAATCCTGAGGGTCATCAAATTCAGCGAAAATATATATAGACCCACTGCCCTTAATGGCGGACCAGCCAGGTCAGGTAACTAGTCAACCATATTCTACTTCAATCAGGATTCTGGATTATCTTCTGACAGGATGACAAAGAGCGAAAAATTAATCCTTATCCCAATCCAAGCTCAAAGCCGACGTCGTATACCTAGACTATGGGCTTTTGAGAAGAATTAGTTCCATCATTGTGTATGACCGGAACGCGAATATGACATCATTTGCGGTCTATGCATCATTTCACTAGTGGTGTTTAGAAGAAAGAGAATTCTACATCCAACAAACACAGTGAAGCCCTCCTGATCTGTGTAAGCAGTCATGAACCGCATATGCGAAAACCTCAGTGTGATCATGTCAAGTTGTGGTTCAAAAATCGGATACAAACTACCTAAAGAGAATATAATTCCTAACGCCGAGACTGATTACCAAAGTACAAGATCTCAGAAAATGATTTCAAAAGTTTCAATCAAAATGATTTTGAAGATTTGTTCCTACTCCATATTTATAAAAGCTCAAACAAATCCAAGACATGACAAGCCTAGTCTATCACCCGGCAGTCAAACGATGTGGTCATTATAAGAAAACCCTGGTAATCAGTTTTAGAAAGCTGCAGAGTTGGGAGACTTGCATCTCGGGATTGAAAGTAACAAACAAAGATCAACCTAGAACGTCCAAAAATAGGATAGAAACCTAACTTATTTTTACTTCAAAGAAGATTTATACGATTGTCCCTAAGCCAAGACCGTTGTTTACAGAGACAGAAATATCAAAGAAAGTTGATGATGCTGAGATGACTACCACAAGTTTAGTGCTGGAACGTTGACCAGAGTATTGAAAAAACCTGGACCTTTACATGGTTACAAGACTTTCTGCTGTTCGAAGTATCAATAAGGGCTTGAGACTAGGAAGTGGTCAGAGGATGACAAGAGAAAATTCTTAACAGACTTCATCACTGCAATCGAGAAAATACTAATCTTATTTAACTATTTACTTATATTATTCTGAAGAACTATTTTATTATAAAGTTTTATTTGGTATTTATTATTCAAAAAGTGTTTTTTATTGTTGGTATTCACATTTTATATAATATATTATGTAGAATTGTGGGGGTTTTGGACCTACCATTTTTTTATTCCACACATACCAATTTTTATGAGTTCTTTCTTTTTATTTTTTTTGCACAATCCTATTTCCCTTTTTTGTTTTGCCTATTTCGTCAAGCCGCACCTGCTGCACAAGATCGCCGCACACGCCCAGCATAGAAGTCTGCCTCCATCCTCCACGTCCCAAGCCTCCCGGTCGCAGCTACCCCCTCCCCCCGACCACCCTCAACGTACCCCACCCCCCGGTTCCATATCCTTATCTATTTGTGACCCCACACACTGTCCCATCTCGGTCGTACCTCTATTAGAAGACTCCGTGACGAGTAAATTTCTAACCGCTCCCATCATTACGGGGCTCAGTATATATGTTCTTCCCCGACTTGCGACACGGCCACACTAATTTATACCCCCAACATTTAACACCTATATAAATCAAGTTGATAACCACAATGTCCAAGGGATTAAATATTGATAAGTAGGAAACAATGGGATTAAAACATATGTGTATAACACATAACCATGATTATAAGGCCTCAAATCCTCGCCCAAACGTGCTAACAATTCGAATACCGAAAAGCCAAATTGAGGGGGAGCGTTTCTGCAAAAATCAAAAATAGTATCGAGGTACACACGCTATTGAATATTTTATATCATAAGTAACGCGTAGTGATTTTTCATTGGTTTTATGGAAAGAAGAACTGTCACCAAAATACGAGCCATGGGCATTTTACATTAATGGAGTTATAAGGTTGGTAAGGTTAGGTAACTATCCAATGATCCCGCATAACCGGAATGATCTAACCAGGTGACCAAGTCATAGATAGTGTAGAAAGTCCTTAGGTATGACATGTAAAATGAGAGTAAAAAAGCGAGAATAAGGGAAAAGTGCGACTGAGAATGGCAGCAAGTACAGGAATAAACCCCAACAAGGTTCTAGTCATAGAAGCCTCTGTAAGCACTGAAGGGGTGAAGAATTAAAAGAATTGTAAAGATAAAATGAAAACGAAAGAAGCCCTCCATATATCTTAGGACGATAAACCTGGTCAATATCATATGCAGCTCAAAATATGACATCACTAAGATCGATTGCTGCCACAAAGATCGACTATCATGACACCAGTGATGGCCGATGCAACAACCCTTCCAAGCCACTCAGAATCTTTCAAGATTTATTTGTTTCATTGCTATCACTCGAAACTTAAACACGTTACTATGACTTTCTCCTCCGTTTTACTGTAGTTAAATATGAACAGGTGGCATCTGCTCGCAACAGCCTCCGATTACAAGTACACCAAAACTCACTATTAAGTCTTAGAGCCAAGAGATCGTCAATTAATTCTCAGTTAGGACACATATCCAATTCTCTTATCTTTCCACACAAAAACTGAGGAAACCAAAGTTCTAATCCTAAAGAGTCCTAACGCTATTATCCTTAGTGATATAGCCCAGAAAAGATCCGAGTGAGAAACGAATGGTTTGTCACATGAAGTATGGAAATGATTCTGCTAGAAGCCAACAGTCAACAAGCTCTTGTAGAAACATTGTGCGATATTCTACAAGAATCAAAACTGTGTCAAACTAGGAACGAAAAGAATACGATGGATGCGACTATGTGAGAATCAAATTGTTCTTTTTCCAGTATAAAGAATTGACAGGTTTTGATCAGTTTGACAACAATCAAAACCTTCTCGAAAGAGTGTTACAAATTCCTTTCATAGGAAGACACTTAACTGACTTTTCAAAATCAAGTCTTTCTCATTTAATGCTACTAGTTTCATTACAGGAAATCTTAAAGATGTGAGATAGAGAAGGAAATACCAAGCCCCTGAGATCGACAAGTAAATACCCGCTTATCTCCAGACAGCACACGGCGAAAAAGGCTCGACTACACTTGTTTATGAGTTTATGAAAGACCGCATAAAAGGTGTCAAAAGCATCCAGCATAACGTTCTGATGTCAGTATTTCTTCACAAGTGCCCAAGATGGCGTATCCATTTTAACAAGATGAGTAAGATTAGTTTGGCGATGACTCAAAAAATCTCAGATCATAGTCAAAGACAAGTCTAAGACGAAACAAAAGATCACTATCCATAGAATGTACAAGATATCAAATGTCTAACGAGCATAAAGACTGAAGTGATAAAGTTTTGGTATGTTTTCAGGGGTGTACCACCTTAGGGGGAGATTGTTAGATAATAGAAAATAGACTCGGTCACAAGAGAGAACCGCTGTGTATTTTTACTGGTTTATTATAGCACGAGTTTTACATTGTTAATAGTAGCGTTTTTCGGTATAGAGAATCGAGTACTAATTACCATCGTATATCTGTCAGTACTAAATATATAGCCTTCTTGCCAAGCTTAGAAGAGGCCTAACAAGTGATTTATATATCCTTTTCATATTAGAAACACTTCTTTATCTCTCTCCAAAAACTCTCTCATAAGTGTTTCTCTCTCTAAAACTAGCCAATCCAAGATCGATCGCAACCCCGATGTTATGATATAAGATATAGCACTATTAAATAATCCTCTATATTGTTTAGAAATTCTTTTGGCGTCACATTGATTATCGTTGAATCCTATTTAACATTCAAGAATGTTCGTCTTGTGGAACTTTCGTCCTAACATCACCTGTTAGTTATGAACTATAAGGGGGTTTCTTAGACAAGTTTAGGTTCTGGGTAACCTAATAGAAACCCCCGAACCTAACGCTCACGACTCTCACTCAGAAATGTCCCAAGTGTGGAAACCCGGACATGAAATGTCTATATTGGTGTCCCGACAAGGTGCTCTAATTACGAAAGAAATTAAAGAAGTTTGGTCTACAATTAGTATGAATGATGACAATATCCGAAGATAACTAAACGACTTTCGAGTCATCCAATGACAAAACTAATGTTGTATAACATGCACCACAAGAGTCATTCGTCTTCATCAGGGACCCCCGGTGAAAATTCTTCAGCAAAGGCCTCCACATATTGACACACCATTGTGTTACGGTGTTGTGATTTCTTAGACGGTCTCTTTTGTCAACGATATAACTTGTAGAGTCTGTGGAAACGTGCACATTATGGCTAATAATTGAGTTCCTTGTTTACCGAAGTTGCTGACTATTCTCTATATCTGGAACCATGGCCAAATAAATCAACAAAACACGTTGATGAGTTCCCACAAACTTTGCATAGTTTCATGTCCGACAATGCTTATACTAGAGATGGAAGTTCATTCACTTGTGATTCTACTCCTATAATTTAGTGTCGATGATCTCCTAACCATTTTCACCCCACCTTCACAGACACCCCCGAACGTATTCATGTGGGTTTATTGTGGGAACGATCCGAATATATTGGTATCACGATTAAGTCCACCTTCAAGTTCCGTTTATCTATAATTTTGGTTTCCCTCGGACCGGTGTACAAAAATCAAGACTTTAAATTTCCCGCAACATTATTCATGGTTTTCAACAACAATATATTTGTTGTACCCGCTGTGGGGGCCCGCATGAGACTTTTTCATGTCAACAAGATGATCATTTCTACGAGGCTAGTTTGTGAATTTTTATTACAGGGGCCTCTCAGAGACTTTCAATGTACAATCAATGAATGAAAATTATTATGAGCCAAATTTTGGCTATGATTTCGTAATTCATTGGTATTTGACCAATTTCATGTTCGACAGCCCTGGCAATTTATCATGATCAATTAATTCAATGAAAGGAACATCTAAAGCAAACAAGTGAATGACTAGATTCTGATGAGTACGCTTCATGAAGACGTTTCAAACTTGTTACAAACAACACAGAACAATGATAATTCTTGAATACTTATACTCCTCGAAGCCTTCGCATGTAGAGAGATTCCCATTTGCTACCGATAGATGACAATGACAAGGAAAGTTCAATTGTTCCCTTGAGAGATATTTATTATTTCTGAACTTCCCTTCGTGTAATTGCAATCAAACCCGTTTTATTAATCGAGGAGCCCATTGACTCTTTATCATGGAGGATAACAATCTCGACACTTTATTTCCGCAACAGGAATCGTACGAAGTCATAAAGTCCCGTGTTGAGACGCTTGTTCTCATATTTACCACCGAAGTGAGTCGGGGGAATGGTATAATCCGAAAGGAATGTGATTTGCTCGTATTTGATTATGATTCTTCTCTCCGAAAAAGATTGAGTGTTAGATGATATTCATTTCTCAATTCCACCGGGAAATTTGGTATAAGAACATTTAATGCCGAATCTAGTCTAATTGAATCCGTAGCTTAAAATCGTGATAACGTATATCTCTCCCTTTAAGAAATGCTTCCTTCTCGCGAGTTCTCACGGTGACCTCGCATTTTATTGCACTAAATTCCACCTAGGACTTGTTGAAGCCGACTATTCGATCCGAAGGGAGCCTCTCTGTTTAAAAATTGAAAATTTGATGTCTGATAACACTTTTCCTCAGGCCTTTTCTAGAAACTTTTAAAGATGATTTTCAAACTAACATCGATTCAACACGATTATTCTTCTGAGGTAGATAACGGATTCGCTTTACAGGGTGCACGACATCGATAATAGTTGATGCATCACCTCCGATTCATAGCTCGACAAGCTAACGAGAGGTGGAGCAATATGGTGTATCCGAAAGTTAGAAGGGATTAAACGATGAATCGTTCCTAACAAACAAAGACGCTAATCTTCGTGAAAAATTGTTGAAATATGTCAAATCATCTTATTGCTAAGAATCGAAGCATTAAAAGACATCCACTCCAACCCTTACGATTTGTGACCAAGGCTTCCTCCACATCTCTAACTATTCTGTGGAGGAGATCAACCCCCTATGATCATCTATAACTACGACATCTAAAACTTTTTGCTTTAAATCTGGAAGAGATTTGTAGTGTGGCTCAACTTCTTATTTTGGAATTTATCTCTCAGACTATGGAAGCATATCATTGTTGATAGTGAGTCCCTAGATTCGGAAATATTCACTATGAATGTGGGTGAGGATATTTCTGATAATTATTTCTTTTTCCGACTAGTATAAACTATAGGTTCATTGGGTGGCTTTCATGATAGTTACCCACCCATCCCACCGTTCATACTGGATTCGTAGATGTATCACTTCTTTCTAGTGCATTCTCCCTATCTCTGACCTTGTAGTTTCTTTTCCTTCCAGAACTAGAGGACAAGATTTTCGAATCCGGGGAGTATTCCATTGAAGTTCCCAATCCGAGCATTTCTATCACGGAATGATTTCTATCTCATTCAGTCCGTGGTCACTTTCTCTAATGATCTGACACATTTGCTCTAGTATTTATCCAAAAAACAAGGACAAAGATTTGTCAATTCTGGAATTCTTGCCATGCGGAAATTGAGAAGAAATCTCTGCAGAGGCCCACAATCTCAATCGGGGCCTATGAGAGCTATAAATGAAAGTCCACCCCCCAGATGATTGATCTCTGAGAGGACACTCCTTAACATTGGATTGTTCCGTATCTCCATTTCTTCCCCTTGACCAGCTCACAAGTATGGGGGATCGGGTCAAAGCTTAAGAGACCGAAAACGTTCTAGCACTCGTGGTGGAAACCCATAAGCTTATCCCATAGTTTTATTCATTGAATAATGTGTGTGTTGTGAGGTAGGCTCGTACTTCAGCCATATTCTCTCGTGTTTTGTGTTTATTATGGTTATTTTGTTCCAGATTTCGACCTGGGCATTGAGTAGATAGACTTCTCGTTTTAGCTACAGCTTTGCAGCACTTCCTTCGATCACACAGCTTTTATCATCCTCAAGTTTTCATTGGATCCAAAAAATCCTAGAAATTTATCGACTAAACGTTTCTTTCTTTTGGCATACTTAGATAACACGGACTAGATTTACGTAGAGACCCTTCTTAAACATTAAGGAGCAATGTTCAAATCTAGTATGGGGATCTATCGATTTTGATTATGCAGCCAGTCAGTATGTTTTCAACGTACTCCCCGATTATCCACCACCAAAATACCAAAAATGATCAAATTATATTTAAAAAATTCAAAAAATAAAATAAGTGTTTTTGCACAATTTTGACTTTCTGTTTGGTAGAAAATAAATAAAATTTTGACTTGATCAGCGCGTGTTGAGCTCTAGCTTGTTCCTTAACTTTAGATGAAGCATTCGCGGATCTTGCGAAAGTAACCAGAAAAATGATAGAGTTAAGTATGATTTGAATGCTAAACAAGGGATTAATTTGGAAATCATTACAAGCTCAGAAAGTGTAATTATGTGCTTTTTTTCTCACACATCAGCTGCTAACCGAACTAATAAAATGTTCTATATTTGAAAATTAAAACTTAAATCAACAATTTGGAATCTTGTAGTGCAAGTAACATTGTTGATCTTAGTTCAGATTTAACAACTTAAATTTTTCAAAAAGAAATCTTCTCTATATATCGTGTATTAAGTACAAAAAAATGAACAAAAATTGATGAATAATAAAAAACTGTGGGCATGATAAAAGTTTACTTGCATCTTGCTGGACTCACACCGAATGTTTGCAGACTCTCATAAAGGCACATAGTAATTATTCGAGACTGAACAAAAGTTTGCTGCATCTTGCCAGGCTCACAACCGAATGTAGCAGCCTTCCAAAAGGTCGAGGATTTTAATTGCAATCAAGTTATATAATGTTAAAGTGTCAAAAAATGTAGGAATTTAATAAATATAGGGAAACTCCTTCTTTACTTAAATTTAAATTGCTTTCGAACTAAGACAATTACATTTTAAATAAGCTAAGTATATACGGGAACCCTACAGAGTTTTTGAACTTGAAAGGTCCATGAGTCTCGATACTATTCACTGTGGGTTGTCAAAAGCCGTTGGTCACATTTAGCCGCAAGGTTGGGATGTGCCGAGACGAAGTCGCTACAATGGGATGATCTCTCCTTCAACCATCATTCATCTCAGTGAACGTGAAGCATAGAAAATTTATGCAAAACGTTGATCCATGGTTAAAATTCAAAATGGCAAACATTTCCACCTAAAGAATTAATAATTATCGAGAGTGCAAAGTTTTCACAAGTTTCAAATATGAGTATTGTTAGCATCCATTAACTTATATTTAATGGTGATTTCATTTAAAGCTTGGTATTGATAAATGAAAAGCTCAGGAAGATGAATTTATCTATGTGACATTTAGGTATAAAGTGAGTCTTGGTTTTATGACCCTTAAATGTTATAAATAACGAAAGTACAAACTGTTAATTTAGTTGCTTAGAAAGAAAAGTAAAAAATAAGAAAAAGGACAAATACAAAAAATGTGTGGTGTAATATTTAAATAATGTTAAAACGGGGCTTTTCAAAGCTTATTGATTCTTTAATTCCTAGATGAACACATAGCTACTTTTCGAGGTAAATAGTCGAGGGGATTACGATTCTGTTTTCCTCTAAAGTGTTACTTATGGCATAGCGTGAGGACGACGGAACTAGTTAGTATGGGAATTTTGGTATGTGCTTAAATACACATACCTTTTAAAAACGATGCAAAAAAGGCCACAACCGGACAATAAAATGCAAATATATGCTTGTTTTGCGTATAGTGTGTTGTGCAGGTACAATGCGGGATATTCACTAAAGGATAAAAGACACAACAAAAAGGATAAAACCGAGCACGGAATTGGAAAGAGCGGAAAAAGTCAAAGTCAACCAAAGTCAAAGTCAAAAGTCAACCGAAAAGTCAACCCCGACAAAGTCAAAGTCAAGACAAACGCCGAGTTATATCGAGGGAAATATTAAATGGTTCCAACCCGTACCCATCTACTTGGGCCGGGTCAACCCATTTTATACATTATGAAGAACTAAAATAACCAAAACCCTTTTTATAAACAATCCAAATGGCCCCAAGTCCATTCTTTACCTAGCCCAATCTAAAGCCCAAAACATAAACCATTAAACCCTTTAACTGTCGTTAAGCCCCCAACACCCTTAACCCATGAACACCGTTAGTCCTTTAAGGACTGTGGTTGTAACACATCAATACAACTTCAGAGGACGAAGATGTAAAATCCTTTATATCATGTTATACCCACGGACCTCTGTTGCAAACAATACCATACAAAGTTGACGGTTAAAAATCTAGTCATATAATCTACAAACTTTCACCCTTGTTATCACTAAAACAGGAATACAAACACAAAACCCATTTTGGCGCCAAATTTGCCATAACAGTGATCACTTAGCTTTTATGAATCCACAAACAATTCTAACTCTAGCCTTACACCTATTCATAAATCACTAAAATACTGAATATAGACAACCTAAGCAACGTATCTCAGAACCACCCGCAAAGTGCCATAAGCAGTTTTGAACTTCCAATTTTTAACTACTATCCAAACACTCCTTACACTTTTGAATTAGCACTTTTAGTTAAAACAATGACACCAACCACACAACTATAGTTCAAAAAGCAAATAAACGAAAAATATAAAGACACAAATGAAGGCAGAACCCACACAACTAACTAAGAATGAAAGCAGATCAAGCAAAAGCCAAAAATTGATTAAAAAAATTTATGGAACTTACAATGGTCATGCCTTGTAAGAGCTTAAACAAACGCAAATTCAGATTATAACACCCCCTAAAAGCTCCCAAAGAACTCTAAACCAAGGCCCATCCCAATTTATCCTTGCTCCAAAATGCTTAAACCATATTTTACATTAATAAACAGTAACCTAAAAAAGATAAGCTTTTGTGAAAAGTTTAGTGAATAAACATGATTTCCTAAATGAGCTTATAGGGCTTATAGAAGACAAGACATTAAGAATTACACACTTAGCTTTAATGCATAAAGATAAACAAGACAGAATCGCTAAAACACTTTAATCTGAAATTTCAATTAAAACAATAAAGGGATTACCTGCATGAAATTTTAAAAGACATCAGTACGATTAAGCTGGAAAATAATTAAAAAAAAGTTTTTTAACCCACTACTCCTAATTTTAAAATACCACTAGATAAAATTAACAATATTATTAAGTCTAAGACTATTTATACAAAATAACTAAAACTGAGAGGTTTATCTTTTTGTGCTTGTTGTGTTTTTGTAGTGTGAGAGAAAACCAAAGCTTCCATCCTTAGCCATTAATCTATCTTGGTTCTATCCAAGAGTGGATGATCTGGTCCTTGAATTTCTTGTCATTTCATCGCCCCAATGAGGTTGTGTGGGTTGGCCAACATGGCAATTGTGCCATGTGAAGTGAGGGTTAGATTGGGATGGTGATGTTTAGTGTTTTGTTGGCAAAGTCGCAGGTTAAGAATGGTACCCTGTTTCTATGCGGCGCGCTGCGGATGTTGGCGACCAAAATAAGGTGTTTGTGTTGTATATGCCTATTTAGAGATAACAAGGTGTTGAGATTTTGTGGATTGAGACAAAGATTGCGCACCTCACTTAGTATGGTATTGTTGCAACAAGACAGTTCTTAAGTGGTATAAAATGATATAAAGTATTAAACGAACTTCAGTCTCCTAAGTTGTATTTCTTGTGTTACAAACACATCCCTTAAAGACTAACGTGTTCATCATGGGGTTAAGGTGTTGGGGGCTTAAACGATAGTTAAAAGGGTTTAATGGTTTATTGTTTGGGCTATTAGATTGGAGCCCGGTAAAGAATGGGACCTTAGGGCCAAATTGATTGATGTTACAAAAAAGGTTTGGGTTATTTTTAGTCATTATAATGTTTAAATGGCAGACCCGGCGCATTAGATGGTTAACGCGGTTGGCCCATTTAACATTTTCTTCGATATCGGCTGTCATTGAATTTGACTTTTTAAGTAGGATGACTTTCGGATGACTTTGACTTTGACTTTGGTTGACTTTGACTTTTTTCGCTCTTTCCAATTTCATGCTCATTTTTGTCCTTTTTGTTGTGTCTTTTGTCCTTTAGTGAATATCCGATACCTGCACAACACAAATAGCAAAACAAGCATATATTTGGCATTTTATGTCCGTTTTTGGTCATTTATGCTCGTTTTAAAAGGTAAAAGGTATGTGTAATTAAGCACATACCATGGACATCTAAATAGTTAAACAAATACATTCTACGCATGATACAATGTCTTGTCCATCTCTTGTTGGAAATTGCGGATTTTTTCTAATTTCATGGCAGTTTTAAAAGGTGGACAATATTTCCTGATAAATGCTTTCTCAAAAAGATCCCATGTAGTGATTGACCCTGCTGAAAACCTATTTTTCCATCTCAAGGCTGACCCCGTGAGTGTAATAGGAAATACTCTAAGCATAACGGCATCGTGAGTGACGCCAGGGAAGTGAAAAAGATCTGCAATTTCTAATACCCTTCGCACATGTTCGTGGGCATCTTCCTCATCAGTCCCTTTGAAAAGTTTGTGTCTTAATTCCCTCATAAAGTTTCCATTGATCTTGAATTCGATGTCGTCGCCGATCTCGGGTTTTACTATGCCTGGTCTAATGTTATCTTGAATCAAAGCCAGGTATTGCTCCATAGTGAGCGTGTTGATATCAACATCATCTCCCATATCTGAAAATTAACAAGAAAACCAGTAGAATATACTCAAAATGGAAAACTAAATTAACAAGAAAAAAATGCTGAAATGAAAACAAAATATATACAAAGTTTCATATTACAACTAAATTTAGCTCCCCGGCAGCGGCGCCAAAAACTTGCTTGTTTTAAATAATTATTTGCCAAGTTTTAAATTTATAAAACTCGTCTACAAATACATGCACTAACGGGCAAAGAGAACCCGGTCGTATGTAGTGTAGTAGTTGGTAAATCCGATGTCGTCCCAAGAGCTAAGTTTAGCTAGTTCTAATTTGATTATGTCAAGTTTTGAAAATGGTTTTGAATTGCTTTGAAATCTAACAGGAAAGTAAATTGTAGAAAATAAATTGATATAAGTGATCAGGGAGAAAAGCGTGCTAGCCTAGCTATTTCATTACTACTGCTATGATTATATTTTCCTGTGCAATGTCTAATTACTTGTTTTATTAGTGGTTCTAATATCGACAGACCCAAATTGGCATTTGAAGTTTGTCCTATACTTCCTGCAATACCAAATCCCCTGAAAGTCACGAAGATAGGGAAACGAAGTTGTAGTGATTAATCCTCAACTATCCTTAAGACCAAATCTATAACCTATATAGTTTATTAAACATCTCTGAAAGAGTTCCTATGTTTTTTAAGTGTTTAATGAGACAGAGGCAGTAATTAGGTTAATTCCTACACTAAGGATAGGTGCAAATCTACCCTAGTACCCTGCTAATCCCATATTCAACTAGTCCGCCTAATGACAGAACTAACAAGATCTAAGCCACCCTCAACACTACTAAAACCCATGGATTAATGAAAGGCTATAAGGATATCTAATAAAACCATAATTAAATAGGAAACATTTAACATAACAACGGTAAATACATAGCTAGGCCTGCACTAAAAGTGTTTAGCCGCTCATGGTAACAGTATAGCAAGAATTAATGAAGAAAATCTTGGATAGAAAACTCATAATGCTTACAGTATGCGTTCTGAATGATTAAATACAAAAATATAATTTTATGTGATGCCTCCCCCTTAGAGCATCTGTGGATTTCTTTGTATTCTGGAAGCCTTGTTCGCTTTGGTATTGTGGTGGAAGGAGTGATGTTGAACGAGCTGAATGAAGGCTCTATTTATAAGTATCGAAAGTGTTACGACGTAACATGTATGTAAGTGTTACGCCGTAACCTTGCTTACGTGGGCTTCCATTCTCCAGGCTTAAATTGTGTTACCGCCAAAGAGTACACTCACGCGATGAAGTTAAGCCGTAATACATGACTCGGAATAAATCATCCGCTTTGACGATCGTTATGGCTAAGTGTGAATGGAGTGTTTTACGCCGTAAATCTGGTGCTTAGACGTCATATCTTTGTTTAATCTTGTTACGAGCGTAACTCCTTCGGTGGTTACACCGATAACAGGCGCTAAGTTACTTCTTTGCTTGATTTCCACGTCCAAATCCTGTGTCTCTTGCTCCAATGCTCGTATTTTTCCTGAAAACTAAATATAAGTGATTAAGTATTATTTTCAGACATTTATAACATAATTACAAGCATTGTCATAGGGAATTTGATACAAAAAGTATTAACTATTTGATGTTATCACCGTAACCTAATTAAAGCAAGAATGGTCATCACCATAGTTATGAGGCGTATACTACTGTTTCGTCACAATTATGTCGTAACTGCCAAGTTTGAAAGAATAATGACTCAACCTAGTCACAGTTATAGGCGTAAACTTGAGATACTACATTATTTGTTTACGAGTAACACATAATAAGCCTATTCTCTGGGGGATGGGTAGAGGGGGGGGGGGGGCGGGGGGCGGTGCATCAGCATGGTTATGCCGTAACACAACTCATCAATTACACCGTAACCAATTCGAAAACTATAAATAGAGCCCTCATTCTGCACATTCGACATCAACCCTTCCACCAGAGTACCAAGGGGCGACACAAGCCTAATTAGGTCGAAGAATTCCACCACTAGTCCAAGGGAGAAATCACTTTACTTACTTTTTGTATTAATCATTCATAAACTCATCCTGTAAGAATTATTGATGATTTAACAAAGATACTCATTATTATTTCTTAATCCCGCTGTTACTATTATGGCTAACACTTCTAGTGCTGGCCTAGTTATGAATTTACTTATGTTATGATTGTTTTCTATTTATTTATCGTTTGAATTAGAATCCTTAATTTCTGCCCCATGCTCCATGAGTATTTGGTAGTATTGAGGTGTTTAAATCCTGTATCCCTTTTATTAGGCGGACATGTTGAACTTAGGATCAGCAGGGTACTAGGATAAGTTGGCATCTATCCCTAGCGTAGGAATTAACCAAATTACCGCCTTTATCACATTAAATACTTAAAAAGCTCAGGAACTCTTTCAGAGGGGGTTTATAATCTATCTAGGTTATAGACAGGTCTTAGGATAGTTGAGGTTTAATCACTGCAACTTGGATGCCCTACCTTTGTGACTTTCGGGGAATTGGGATCGCAGGAAGTATAGGACAGACTTCAAATGCCAATTCAGGTCTGTTGATATTAGAACCACTAATAAATTGATATCTAGACATTGCACTAGAAAACATGTCATAGCATTAGGAATGAAATAACTAGGTTAGCACGCCTTTCTCCCTGACTGTTCTTATTTTATTTACTTCTCGCATTTATTTTTCTGTCAAGATTTTAAATCAATTCAAAACCTTTTTCAAACCCGTGACACATTTCAAATTAAAACTAATACAACTTAGTTCTTGGGACGACCTCGGATTTACCAAGTCCTGCACTACATACGACCGGGTTCTCTGCCCGTTAGTGCGTTTAGACATCGGTAGACGAGTTTTATAAATTTAAAACTTGTCATACAAAATCAAAACAAATTAAATACAGCAACAAAAACCAAGACTCTGATACCAAACTGTCATACCCCCAAATTTGCAGCGAAAGATAACGAGGCATGATTTTCATAGCACAAAGTCATAAGTTATATCGAACGACGACCTCTATAATAGCGTTTAAAAAATACCCGTTGGTTACATCAACCAAAAGTTTTTAAACAAGGACACATTCAAAGAGTGCACAACATGTAAATAAAGAAGATTTTAGTTTTCACAACCAAACTTATAAGTAATGTAAGAAATCCTCGCACATGAGATCGCAAAATGTAACTCTAGTATGCTTGCTCCCAAAATGCTATCCATGAGATGTGCAACTAAGGACCTGAGAAATAACATCTAAAATAGAGTCAACCATAAAGTTGGTGAGTTCATAGGTTTAATATTAAGTAAAAAGTAACATGGACAACAAGATTTTAGTGACTATTTTATCACATACAATATCATGAAAAGATTTTAGAGACTGTTGTGTCACTCACAATGTCTTACAAAAGTTTTAGAGACCATTGTATCTCCAACAATGTCTTGAAAAGGTTTTAGAGACATTGTATCACTCACAATGCCTTCGAAATAATGAGACCATTGTATCACTCACAATGTCTTTAAAATAAACAAGACCATTGTATCACTCACAATGTATTGAGACCGTTGTATCACTCACAACGTCTTGAAAATAAACGAGACCATTGTATCAGTCTTAATGTATTGAGACCGTTGTATCACTCATAACGTCTTGAAAATAAATGAGACCATTGTATCACTTACAATGACTTGATAAAGTTTTAGAGACCATTTTGTCACTCACAATGTCTTGAAAAGTTTTAGAGACTATTGTGTCAATCACGATGTCTTAGAAAGTATTAATATTGATTTAGAAATCCTTAAAACAAATGAGCATGTATTCTCACTCTAAAATAGTTCAAAACAAGTAAAGTAGGGGCTATGAAACTCATAAAAGGGTAACTCAGACAATGCATAAATGTTTAACTACTTGTGCCTTAAGAAAATAAATGAGCATTTATTCTCCCCTAAATAGTAAACCAAAAAATGAGGCTACAAAGACTCACAAGGTCTTGAAAAGTATTAGTATTGATTTAAAATAAGTGAGCATGTATTCTTCCCTAAAGAGTGAAACGAAAAGAGGGGCTATGAAGACTTGCCTCAACAAGTAATGGTAACGAGAGTAAAATAAGCAAGCTTGAATGAAATGATATGACCTAATCGCGACCTAAATTAATAAGACGCCTTAGGGTCATAATGATATGTTCTATATGCATATGAGTTTTAGAAAGTTATATCACGCATATAAACTTTGTGTTAGAGTTTTATAAAGATTCACATGTGAAAAACATTTAGAAAATTAAGTAAACATCTGTTGGTCCCTTGGAATCTGATATAAGGTTTATCAAATTAAACTAATCTGATTCCATGGAAACAAAGTGAGTTTTAAACAAATATATATGAAGAATATAAAGAACAAGTTTAAAACACACAGAAGTACTTTTCAACGTATAGGTTCTTATTATTAAATCAAATAAAGAATCTATGACACACCTTGCTTGCGGAATAGCAAGGTGGTTGAATGACAATTAGGGTGTTATCTCCTTTGAACTTATTCTCTAACCAAAGTTATGAGAAATAAGAAAATAAACTATTCGACTAGAACTGAAGCTTCAGCTTTTGCAGTTTCTATTCAGTTTGTTTGAGAGATAAATATACTCTTTAATGTGTTTCACATTAATTGAAAGAGATAACATTTACTCTGAGAATCCCTTCCCTTTTATAGGCAAAGAGATTAAGGTTTTCAAGTTTAACCTACACTACATGGCAATCATTAAATGGGTGGTTGAGATACCATTTAATGCACGTTTGCTTTTTAGTACTAGGTACAGTCCTTTGTGGAAAGTTGTTGTACTTCTATACCAACTTTTAGAAGTTATTTTCCTAAAGAGATTGCTTTATTTCTTTTGACATAAAGCAATCTTTTTCCCACCTTGTAAACCTTCTAGAAGTGAAACAAACATGTTTCAACTTTTGTTAAGGAGATAGACTATGCTCAGCTTTGAATTGTCAACCAAGCTGAACTAAAGCTCTCTCCAGAGTCCTTCAGTTTTTGTACCGATGCATGAACTGAAGTGAAGATACTTCCTGATCTTCTAAGGACCTGAAGAGCTGACGCTAAAGAACCTTCAGCGACTCAAGCTGAAAAACTTCAGCTTGAGTAGTACTTAGGGGATTTTATGTTTAAATCTATTGAAATACTGAAGGGCTCAGGAACTGAACCCAACAATCTCCCCCTATTTGAATATACAAATAGCCTAAGTTAAAATTAATTTTAAGTGAGCAAAACAACTTTTTCTTACACAATTGATATAAACTGAACAACATAAACTGATAACCATTCATTCTAACTTTCATTACATTACATTTACAAAAGATCAAGTTATTACAAATGATTTCCATTCTACTGTCTTAGCTGCCCAATGAGCATCTTCTTATGCTGAACTAGATGACTTGTGTTTCTTTGTTGACCTGGAATGGTCTTTTAAGTTACTGGTTCTTTTTATTTTCTTGTTTGATAACTCATTTAGCTCATTCAGAGGATCTTGTTCTTTGAGGGGTTTTTTGAAGTCAATCTTTAGCTCTTTTTTAGTTTGATCAAGTTATTTCATTCTTGTCTTTATCAATCCATAGATGGTTTTTCATCATTTTTCTTTTCTATCGGGACAAGCTTGTACAACCTCTCTCTATTCAGCCAGATGTACTGACTTTGAAGTTTGCAATGAATTCAATTGTCCCATCTTCCCTATATAATTTCAGTAAGATAGGAACATCACAATTTATGATCTTTGAGCTTTTTCTTCTTTTCAGCATCTTGTCACAATATTTATCAAATAGTAGCTTCTTGTTGTGGAATTTTTCCACAACATCAATGCCCAAAAGATCAACTAATTTGTTTTGCAGGTTGGTTTCAGCATCTTTGGTGTTCTTCTCCCCCTCAGCAGGTGAAGCAGCTGCTTGGCCTGTTGAAGGAACATCTTTGGTCGTAGCTCCTAATACATTTTCCACCACAATGGCAAACCTGTTCAAGGTTTCAGTAACCTTTTTAATAGACTTAGAAGGGAATCCAAAGTCTTTAGCTATTTCTGAACTGAAGAAACTAGAATTGGTAAAGCTTGAAACTCCGCTGGAAGTTCCCATTGAATGTTCTTTAGTTCAGCAACCTGGGATGTAAGACTGGAGATAGTGGAAGTAAAAGTCTCTAGTTTTCTTGAAATCTCTTTTAAGTCCCTAGGTAGCTCGATCTCCATATCTTTAACATGCTGCTTTAGCTCTTTAATCTCTCTAGATAATTCAGTAAATTTTAGGGGGAGCTGTTTCAGTTCAGTTGGTAAGCAGCTAGCAAAGTTATGTGAGGAAGAGTTTGGAGATTTTAAGCTTTAAAGAGGTTACCAAAAGATCAGTAAGTTGGTTGATGTCTAGATATGAGGTCCTAGCCTTCAGTGAGGCAACTTCAACTTTAGCTTTTTCCTTTTTTTGTTCTAGCTCATCCTTCTGGGACAGAAGTAATTGAATCTGAGCCATTAACGCTTGAATTTGAGTCGATTTTAGAGATGGAGGATGTGGGACTGAAATGTCTTCAGGTACATCATGAGAAGTAGCATGAGTGTCTGTATCATTGTCAGCTTCTACTTCCTCTTCACTCTCATCTAAAACAGTGATTGGCTTATCTTGTAGGGAGTCAGGAGTGAAGAAAGCAGATCTTGTGTCATTCAAGAGATCTGATAAATCCTCTAGCTTTATTGTCTTTGAGATTTCATCAGCTCTAGACTCTTCATTTATACCTGAATCAGTGTGGGCAGTTTTTAACCCATCTCCAGCAGATTTGGTTTGATCTACAAGAACACTTGGATTAGTCCCTGCAAATATGTGATCAATTTAATAGATGTTTTTATTTCTTCATACATACCCTATTGTAGAGGTATGGAATCATTAGGAGCAGAATTTCCAGCATCAGCTTCAGCTGTGGAATTTACTGAAGCATCATGTCCTGATGTAGACTCAGAGTGCAAATGAAAAAAGTTGGATAAACAGGTTCAATAAAAATTAAATGCAGATATACCACTATTGAGCTGAGGGTGAGCTCCTTCTTCACTGGTGGCCCCTAAAGATGTTGGGCCACCAGCTGCTTGTTGTGTCTCTTTATGCATTTCACCAACTACTGGTGTGGGAGGTGAAGGATGGCCTGAGGTTTTGTCCTTGGCCGAACTGGACTGAGTATCTTTTACTGATTGGCCAATTTTAGATTTGGATGCCTCAGTCTTGGAATCAGATGTGTGTTTTGAAGATTGTTTTCTTTTGAGTCCACTTTTAGCTCTAGGCTTTTTGCCTTGGGGAACCTCTTCAGTTTATGAGGAGAGTTTTGGAGCTTTGGAGTCCACAGGCACATCTAAATTACAGATGGCCTTCATGTGGTCAGTGAAGGGAGGTCCTTCAGTTTGGTTTGGCTTTAGTTCCCAATTGTGAACACTGAAGACCTAAGTGAGGTTTATAGTGAGCTTTTCATTGTCATATTCAGGCATCATGTATTCCAGTAGAAGGGTTATCAACCTAAATTGGAAAAACCTTTTCCTTAGTTTTCTTGTTCAGCTTGTTAATTATATCCTCCCATATGAGCTTAGCATAATCTACCTTTACCCCATTGGCCAGACAATACAAGATGGTGGCATCCTTGTTGGATATTTGATCTAGGCCACCTGTTTTCTCACCTAAACACTGAATGATTTGACTCATCAGTAGCCTCTACCTAGGAGGAAAAAGACTCTTTTAGAGAGTTCATGTTTCCCCAATCTCCTTACTGTAACCTATTGTTACAAACCAAGGTCTCACTATTGTTATGGAGGGTATGAAGAGTTACATGTTTGAGTGAGGAAGGTAATGAGCCCTAAGAGCATTTCTAAAGGTAGTGATACCTATCTCCCCCCTTATACCTCCTGTAGGAGTGGATACCCATATCTTAGAGTCTTCTAAGGTTTTTGAAGTATACCAGAACTCAGCTAAGTATTTGACATATTGGGTAAGGGCTCTGGTAAATGCTTCCTTAGGACCACATTTTGAGATGAAGTCAGAGACGATATGAAAGTACTCAGAGTTTTGATGATCTGGGTATATTAAGGTAACCTTATTGTTAGTGGTGAAGGTTATTTCATCAAAAATGAACTCAACCTTATTTGCATGTAAGAAGGGATTTGGGCTTTCAGGCTTGTTAAAAGTGACAGGTTCTTATTTGGGAGTGATTCCAGGTGATGAGGGGTTTTATGAGGATGATTCTGCCATTATGAATAGTTAGGGTTTTTGGATTTTTGATCTTGTTTGAGGCGTGTGTTTTGTTTGTTTTTGATGAATTTGTAAGAGTGAGTTGTTGATGGGTTTGTTGTGATTTATATGATTGATGAAATTACATATTTTTCTTTGAGAAATTATAATTATCATTTTAGGTTATAAAGTTATGGGGAAGTTTAGGGTTTGTTTTCAAATTGTGTGCTAAACTTTGTATTTAATGAAAGTTAGCAAAGCGTGCATTTGACACCTAGAACAGTGAATAGCCGTATATTCAACTAAAAAGTAGGTAAGAGAAAGATGATGAGATCATTCTAACTTTTAAACATCCTCTTTTAATATATTTTAATTAAACGACTTCTTTGGAAAGGAAACTATTTTGATAAAATAATATTACTTTTAAAAATCATATTTGTTTTAAAGCTGACCTTGAGATTGATGTGTGAAAAAGCTAGACTAGGTCCAGGTTTGATGTTATGTCATGCTAAATTGATTATTGTAATCTTCATCATCATCAATCTTCTAGTGAAGGCAACAAAACCACAAGTGCTCATGAAAATTCATGAATAAGATGTATGTGATTGCTCAGTTACTTCACCCGAGAGATAGCTGAAGATTTAGATAACATTATTTTTCTAAACTGAACTAAGGAGAATAAACTAGTTTTGTTCAGTTCTTGACTTAACCAATGTGTGTGCTCTAGTGAAGGCGAGAAAATCATACATGCTCATACAAATACATGAATGAGACATATGTGATTGCTCATTTACTTTACTTAAGAAAGCTAAAGGTTGTATGCAAAAACTGAACTGACATTTAACATGAAAGTTTATTCAGTTTAGGATGAAATCGTTGAAGCTTCAATTTTCTTCAGGTAGTGCTGAAGCTTCAGGTTTTGAATCAATGTTCAGCATACCTAGTTTAACAATTAATCTTTTGAAAGTTGGCTCATCCAGGCAGAGGCTTGTGAAGATATCAGCAAGTTGATATTGAGTGGGAATGAAATGTAATTCAATGTCCCCTTTTAGAATATGATCTCGAATAAAGTGATATCTGATATCAATATGCTTTGTTCTTGAATGCAGAACTGGATTGTTTGAGATAGCAATAGCACTGGTGTTATCATAAAGTATGGGTACCTTTTTTATATATGATATCATAGTCAGTGAGTTGACTTTTCATCCATAATATGTTGGCACAACATCCAGCCTCATCTACATATTCAGCTTCAGCTGATGACATAGCTACAGATTGCTGCTTTTTAGCACTCCAACACATAAGTTTGCCTCCTAGCAACTGACAAGCACCAGAGGTGCTTTTCCTGTCCATGTTCCAACCAGCATAATCAGAGTCTGTGTATCCTTTTAGGTCAAAACTTGAACATTTTGGATACCACAGACCAAGACTGGAAGTACCTTTTAGGTACCTAAAAATTCTCTTAACAACAATAAGGTGGGATTCCTTGGGATTCGCTTGATATCTTGTACAGATACAAGTTGAAAATTAAATGCTAGGTCTACTTGCAGTTGGATACATTAGTGATCCAATCATACCTCTATACTGAGTCTCATTTACAGCTTTGCCACTGTGATCAGGTCCTAAGTTGTTTAGGGGTACCATTAGAGTTTTCACTAATAAACCATTTATGTCATACTTTTTTAGCAAATCATTGACATATTTTTTTTTGGTTGATCGAAATGCCTCTTTCAGATTGTTTAATCTGAAATCTAAGGAAATAAGTGAGGACACCCATCATACTTATTTCATATCTTTAAATCATCATTTTAGCAAAATGTTTGAACAATTTTATGTTGGTGAACCCAAAGATAATGTCATCAACATAGATTTGAACAAGAATCACATCAGTTTGAGTTTTATAGACAAACAAAGTGTTGTCTATCTTTCCTCTTACAAACTTGTGTTCGGTGAAAAAGGTTGATAGAGTTTCATACCATGCTCTTGGAGCTTGTTTAAGTCCGTAAAGGGCTTTGTCCAATTTACATACATGGTTTGGGAACTCATTGCTCTCAAAACCTGGAGGTTGTTTGACATAAACTTCTTCTTTTAGTTTACCATTGAGAAATGCACTTTTGACATCTATTTGATAAACAGTGAAGTTCATGTATGTGGCAAAGGCAAGAAAGATTCTGATTGCTTCAAGTCTTGCAACTGGAGCAAAGGTTTCATCATAATCTATGCCTTCTTGTTGATTGTAGCCTTAAGCTACAAGTCGTGCCTTGTTTTTGATGATAATTCCAGTTTCATCCCTTTTGTTTTTGAAAACCCATTTTGAGCCAATTATGGTTTTGCCATAAGATGCAGGAACTAATGTCCAGACTTTGTTTCTGGCAAATTGGTTTAGTTTATCTTACATGGCATTAACCCATCCAGGATGTTTTAGTACTTTAGAGACCTTTTTAGGTTCTTCTTCAGAAAGAAAATCTACAAAGAGACATTCATGAGCTGAAGCAGCACTAAGTTCTTTAGCCATTGCTCTTATGAGCATTCCAGCGCCTGGATTACTAAGATATTGACCAGCTCGATGTGTTTGTCCTGAGACCATATGTCTTGAGGAGCTGGTGTGACCATAGATGGAATGGATGATAAGGGATTTGGGATTGGAATTGTATTTTGTACTGAAGTATCCTCTTCATCCGGAGAGGACAAGTGTTTAGGGATCTGAATGTCTTTAGTGTTTGGGAGATTATTAATGATTTGTTCATCATTGGTGTGATTAGAATGTTCAGACAGATCATCATTTAAGATTTCATCAGTCTGAGTAGATTGGTCATTTTGATCAGCTTGACCATTTTGGTCAGATGAACCTTTAGTTTTAAGGACAACTGGTTCAGGACATTCATAAGGTTCTATGAAGGATACATCATTGTTGTTTGTTTTATACCTTTGAGAAGGTTCATAAGGATAAAGATATTCATCAGATGGATATCTTTCGGTTTCAGCAATGTTGATGTTGTTAGCTGAGGGTCTTGAGAATTTGATAGCATCAGGGCTTTCATCAAATGTGATGTAACAGGTTTCTTTATTTTGTTGATTGTTTTGAAGTTTAGATGAGCAAGTCTTTTATGCCAAAGCCAGTTGAGATTGTCAGAAGCTTTGGAAAAGAATCATGATTCTTGAGCAGAAGATGTCATCTCAAGAACATATACATCTCGTACTCTTGGAGCAATCATTACAACTTCTTTGTTGGAGTTGAAGATTGTTCCTCTTTTTCATCAAACTGAACAATATAATTAGCATCACAAAGTTGACTGATGCTAATTAAATTGTACTTAAGGCCATTTACAAATGCTACTTTTGTAAAAATTATACCATTAGATTTGATAGAGCCATAACCTTCAGTTGTGTATGTAGAGTCGTCTCCAAACACCACCTTAGGTCCTGGCTATTCCACATATTGTGTAGGTAACTCTTAACACTAGTCATATGCCTTGAGCATCTATTATCCTGGTACCATATAGGTTTCCTGATGTCACACTGCACAAATACGTTCAAAATGGTTAGTTTTGCTTAGAAACCCACCTTTTAGTGGGAGTCTTGGATCTGTTAGCATTTGATGATTCAACCCTAGTTGATTTTAGAGCTTCAGTCTTTTTGGCTTGAAGTGCTTCATCTTTTTTGAACTATTCAATGTCATAGTGATTAGTTGTGGTATGAGTTGAGCTACCACAAGCTTTACATCTTTTGAAGGCATGTTGAGGATTTCTTGGATTAATCTATTTTTCTAGAGAGATAATCCTGTTATGAACATTTGTGTCATGGTCATAACTTCCACATAATCCACGTAGGGATAGTATAAACACTCATTGGATAAATGATCGATACATCCACAGTGTATGCATGGTGGAAAGAAGCGTTTTGATGGTCTTAGGATTATAGATCTTGATAAAGATCTACCTGGACTTTTGAGATGATGAGACATGTTCATATTGAAAATGTATTCAGGATGATCACAGGTTCTGTGATCAGTTCTCTCACACTTTTTACAAAATAGGACTTTATAATAATTTTCAAAGAGATGATTGTTTAGGCCACACAGATCACAACTCTTTTTGAATTGCGTTTTGTATTTATTTTGAAGTGCATTTTGTGGAACCTGTTGTGGTTGAGTATTCCTAGAGTAAGATGATTGATTCTTGCTAAATTGTAATTTTAGGTTGTTAAGTTCTTTAATTTCAATAGTCAAAGGAGGATCATCTTTAATTTTCACACTCTTTAGTTTACCAGCAGGAGCTGAGATAACTTTTGAAGCTAAAGATATTTTGTTGTCTTTAGCAGGAGCTAAGGATGATTCATTTATTATGACACCTTTTAAAGTTTCAGCTTTGAATGTGAATTTTGACTTCAAAATTGATTTGTTAGTCTTGGGTCCAGAACAGGGTCGTCTTTAGGGGAGTGCACAAGGTGCCATCGCACAGGGCCACCGCTAGACGAGGGCCGCCAAATTTCATGCTTTTCTATTATATATATGTTAGCAATATGAGGCTCGAGTTTAATTAGTTTATGCACTAATGATACATGTGCATTTTGTGTGTGCGTTTAAGGGCTTTTTTGGTGATGGCACAGGGCCACCGAAATCCATGAGACGACCCTGGTCCAAAAATAGGTTCAGCGCCATCCAACTTATTCAGTGGGGGAAGAGGGGTGCTATAGATTGAAGATTCATCAGTTGAATCATAATCAGTCGCTGAAGAGTTAGGACAGCAACTGAAGGACCAGTTGTGTTTCTTTATAACTCATCTGGGAGTATCCTACCAGTATCATGATTTGGCAGAATAAAACCTTCAGCTTCAGATAACTAGGGTCTTTCAACACCATGTATGGACACTTTTGTGTCATCAGCTAAAGATTTTACAAAGACAAGGTCTTTTTGCCAAGAACTGGAAGGACCTTTAGTGAGTTGATCAGCTCCTAGAATTCTCTTCTTTTGAGGGGGGATTTGTTCACAGATACACTGATTTACTTGGTTAGAATTGTTAATCTATGTTTCAGTGATTGCTGTTAGCTCTTTCAGTTCTATTCTTAAGTTTTTATTCTCTTTGAGAATCTCAGTGTTTACATGTTGCATGGTAAGAAAATCAAGTTTTGCTTGTTTTAATACTAAAAGTTGTTCTTTGCATGCTTTCAGTTCGTGAACAAGATCTTTATGTTTTGACAAAAGATTATTTCTTTGTTCTTTAACATAATTTAGATCGATACACAAATAATCTAAATAGGTTTTTCTATCATCTTTATCTTCCATTTCAAGAAGAGTGTGTATCTTTCTCTTAGAGATTTTTACCCATTCACCATTTCTAGCGCCTTCTTTGCTGACAACATCATTTTCTTCAGCTAGTGCCATGAGTACTTTGACCTCCACCATCTCATTGTCATCTGATGACACTTCTTCTTCATCCCATTCATACGCTTCAGCGATAAGACCTTTGTTCTTAATAGTTGCAGCATTAAAAGTTGAAGCACTTGAACTTAGAAGAGCCAGTTTAGCCTTGACTTTGTTGTATTTAGCTTCAAAGCCCTTGGTAGGCCTTAGTTCTGGTTTATACTAAGAGGAACTGAGAGTTTTTGTAGAAAGGGTGATTGATATAAGGGAACTGAAGTTTTTGACCAGCAGTCTCTTGCAAAATGACCTTTCTTGCCACATTTATGGCATTCAGTTTGGTTAGTTGCTTTTGCACTGCTGAACCTTTGAGTACCCTTCTTGAAGAATCTTTTAGACTTGGCTAAAAGAGCTCTTGCTTGATATTCTTCTTCTAGGTCATTCAGGTACTCATGACTGCTTCTTGTATCCTCGTCGTCATCAGGACTATCTTAAAAGTCTTGGACAATAAAGGTAGAGAAGAAAGCAGTTGACAAAGGTGTTGCAGAGACAAAATAGAGAAGCAAGCTTAAAATCTTTCACATGATTTGTGTTTCTGAGACTTTGGCAGAAACTTAGCCACTTCTTCGATAACCCATTTATAAAACCAATATTTATTTTAAGCTTTGAAAGATTGATGCCATTATTTACTAACTCATTCATCAAGGCTTTGTATCTGGTGAAACGTAAAAGTTTGTGTTAGTGTTTCACCTTCTTTGAATTTGAAGGTGTTATAACACAACTTTAAGTCCATGACCCTACTTTCTTTCACATCAGAGGGGCCCTCATGATATAGTATCAAGTCATCCCAAGTTGATTTAGCTGTTAAGCTGTTTATGACAGATTTCATTTGGTCATCTGGAAGGACAAACATGATGAGACTTTTGAGACGCTGATCTAAGTTAGTAGCTTTTCTCTGATCTACAGTCCATTGTCCTTCTGGCTTCCTTTGACCAGCTGTCATAGGGATAAAAGGACCATTTTTGATAATATTTTCAAATTGGGGTTCAATACCAAGGATGTACATGAACCTCTTTTTTTAGTTGGTGAAATTTTCCACCTATAGTACAAGAGTGGCATTTAACTGGCCACCCCTGTATTTAAGAGTCTGTGGTACTTCCACTGCTACCATTTAAGATGGATCTTGAATTTTAAAAATCTTTGAGCCTTTATATATCATTTTTAAAGGGATTTTATAAACTTGGCTCTGATACCACTTGTTGGTCCTTTGGAATCTGATATAAGGTTTATCAAGTTAAATTAATC